>JAWPHD010015367.1:0-55731 GCA_037043455.1 Cyrtodaria siliqua | reverse complement strand
GATGTACTCCTTTTTAGACTTAAGTGTGTGTGTGTGTGGAGAGTGGGGGGATTTTTTAAAAGCTTTTTACGACTTTTATCTATGCGTCAATTTGGTAGAGGTAGACCTCATCTGTTTTGAAACAGACTCGTAGAATCACAGTCCTGCCGCGCGTTAGTGAGTAGCTGTCAAACATTATTCAATGTGCAAACGCGTAAACGCGTAGATCTAAACACAGATATGTTACCTTTTATTACAATTTTCAAATTACATGCAAAACTGATTGAATTATATTCTGTTAAGGCCAAAACACAACAAAGCAACACAAAAATGAAGGGGTAAAAGTTGTTGTGTCGAGGGTAAAAACGGCGATTCGGTTGGGTGACAGGAAACAAAATACTTTTTGTTTAGGCCTAAGGTAGTAAACGAAATTTACCGTGACTTAGGTGATTATTGTCAACAAACGATTTGCCGACTTAAAAAAAAATCATGAAATTCTCTGTAGCATTCACATACATGATTGAAAAATATAACAACGAAATAATTGTGTATGAACATCATGTTCACTCCTAGTTGTGAGATTAAATCACAACGGTATCCCGAGAACAGTGGTACTCCGAGTTGTGAGAATGAACTACAACGGTATCTCGAGACCAGTGGTATTCCGAGTTGTGAGAATAAATAACAACGGTATCCCGAGACCAGAGATACTCCGAGTTGTGAGATTAAAATCAAATGAGCACAAAGATTTATAAGTTATGTTTTGTATATGTGTAGTCTGTATGTCTCTACTACAAGTTGTATTTAAAACATATGTTCTTTTAGTTGAAGGTCACACTTTTTGGAACACAGAAGCTTCAAAAAGAATTTGTCATTTTACAGTGACATTCCATGTTTAAATTTGTATATTATAAATCTTTGTGCAGCGGTGGATATGGCTGTCTTTCAGCTACACTCTGACTACTGACTACACTCGTGTTCATTTGATTTAAATCATACTTGCATAGTAAGTCGATATATATGCAAGGTTGTTTCCTATTTTAATTCAGCTATGTTGGTCAAAGGGTCTATGAATTACCTCCCCTTGAATTGGCAAAATTAGCTGTCTTGACCTTTTTGACGCTATATTCATTTCTAATGACTCAAACTTTGATAGATGATGACTGGTGATGTTTTTTGATACACTTTAACACCTGTGAAGATGATGAAGCGTTTCGAAGATTAATTGTCATTATAACCAATCATTCCTGTTGTTCCCTTCTTTATTCCTGTATATACCTTACCTTATCTTGTTTTAATCGCCTTATTTCCAGATACATTAAACAATGAATTGATGTATTATTACATGCAATGATGTATTGTTATTAAGAAGAGTTGACACATTTTCAGTCCATCCATGTCATGCGTGATTGGAAAGAAACCTTCCATTACATGGATGCACAAATCATAGTTCACCATGCTCTCAGTACCTTCGGTACTTTGATTAATAGCTTTTTGATAATCTGAATTCCAACAAGGAACGTTTTTTGGGGTATAGGCGGATGAGCGTCTGCATGCACAGGGACTATCGTATCCAATATTGGGAGGGGGGATGATATCTTGTTGTGTGTTACTGTCCCAGTCCTTTTCGTCAGATGCCAATATAGTTTGGAGGATGGTGGGAGTAATATTATCACAGACAGCTGTAGATTCTGTTGTTTTCATTGGGGTGGGGTGGGGGTGAGGGGGTGGGTGAGGTGGAGGGGAGAGCGTCTTCGGTGGGAATAACACTCCGAATATTTGACAGAAAATAACTCCCTTTTGGAAGGAATGAGCTGTTCCAGATAATATCCGTACCGCCAACTATAAGCAAGGAAGGGTGTTTAAGCCCAAAATACCCGACCCGACCATGGAATTAGACCCCGACCTAACCTAGAAAATCTACATAAAATATCCCGTTACAATTGTTTTCTTGAAAAATATCCCTCTGGAAATCCATGTTTTACAGAAACAAACGAACACTACACTGGAAAAGCATTCCTTCAAACCCCGAACTTCTAGAAAATCTACAAAATACTCCCATGGATTTTTTTAATATAACAAAATCTCTGAAATACCTCCCTGGATGCTTTTCTTTTACGCCCCAACACACTCCAGACATCTCTTCCTGCTGCCTTACCCCATTCGCTCACTTAAAAACCACCTGCCATAGAAACTATTTATTGACAACACCCCAGTCCCCTGGACAATCTAGAAAACACCCTCTGAAGCCACCCACCCAATCCCCCACCATCACTTTTCAAAACATTTTCCTTCCTTAGGTTGCAACGGATATTGCGTGAATTAGCCCAGTAGACCAACAATATTGACACCGGGGTAGGGACTTAAGACAGAACCCGGTATAGTACCAACATTGGGGACTACCCTGGAAAATGTTGCTCCTAGGGTAGGAATTAGTAAATGTGTACATTTGTCTAATGTCCCTGGGTACGCCCGTTACTGCCCCACCACCACAGGGGCGGGTTAAAAAAAAAATAAGTGCATACTAGTTTTGCTTGTATCGGCTCAGTAATTACTAATATCCTATAACTTTTTCACAGATTCGAATTTCTAGAAACGCTAAGAGAGCATTAAAATGTATGTGGGAAGGTGTGGGGGAAGATGGTGGGGTTGTGTGTTTGTGGCGGAGAAGGGGAGGTTTTTGTTGTTAAATATTCCGAAAGTAGACATTTTGTAGTGATGCTCAGAATAACGTTTCGCCTAACTGTTTATTCCTAAAAAAGGTCTCCCCAAGCTCGATAGAATCTTTATTTTTTCCTCCAGAGTAGGAGATTTCCATAATATTTTTTGCAATAAACGCAAAATCATACAAAATGATGAACGGTGTTTTCAAATTTGCTGGTTAAACAAATCGGTCTCTGACAGTCGGTTGAGTTTGAAAAACGGGACATGCGCAGTGAAACAGTTTACTCCATTAGTGCCAAAACGTCATAACGTCATGCCATAATCAAAAGGTGTTTATTTCTTTTGAAAAGGGTATATAATACGCCGACTGTTAAACCACTATAAGGGTATATTACGCCTACAAACTGATTTGCATAATGTTATTTGTTTATTATGAGCTATTGATAAATAGTAAGTTTATGACTTAGATCGGGGTGAAATTGTGATAAATAAAAAAGTTTCAGTTAAGAAAAGAGTTGTGTTACAGATTGAATGCATTGACATTGTGTGCCCAACCAATCAAAATCGTTCAAGGTTGTACACATGTGTACATACAATAGAATATGAAATGCTTGACACGGCTAACAAGGGAAGTTATGTGATAAATAATGTTATTTCAGTGGGTGGCATACATACGTTTATTGGTAGCTCAGTAGGGTTGGATACATATTGTTATTTCACTAGTGTGGGATACACATATTGTTATTTCAGTAGGGTGACATACATATTGTTATTTCAGAAGGGTAGCATAATACTGTTATTTCAGTAGTGTGGGATACATTGTTATTTCAGTAGGGTGGCATACATGTTGTTATTTCAGTAGGTTAACATGCATATTGTTATTTCAGTGGGGTGGGATACATATTGTTATTTCAGTAGGGTGGCATACATATTGTTATTTCAGTGGGTTGGGATACATTTGGTATTTTAGTAGGGTGGCATACATATTGTTATTTCGGTAGGGTGGAATTCATATTGTTATTTCAGTAGGTTAACATACATATTGTTATTTCAGTGGGGTGGGATACATATTGTTATTTCAGTAGGATGACATACATATTGTTATTTCAGTGTGGTGGGATACGTATTGGTATTTCAGTAGGGTGGCATAGATAGAGGATCTTACATGAGTACACATTCATTATTGAATTTATTAACGAGTTGGCAAAATGATATAATGCGAGGCTCTTGTCGATATATACGTTATTAGTTAACCGTTTTCCGCTAAATAGTAAATTCAAATTGTTATTATTAATACATTATAAACAGTCTTAAATCGCATAATATAT
This sequence comes from Cyrtodaria siliqua, assembly GCA_037043455.1. Taxonomy (NCBI): domain Eukaryota; kingdom Metazoa; phylum Mollusca; class Bivalvia; order Adapedonta; family Hiatellidae; genus Cyrtodaria; species Cyrtodaria siliqua. The sequence goes on along the minus strand of JAWPHD010015367.1, from coordinate 51,760 downwards.
GCGGAGAAGATGACAGTCATTTACATCCTAAATAACTTTATTTCACCTTTTATAGAAAACATAAAAAAAACAAAATTTGAATAACATTTGAAATCTTTGTTAAAAAACAGAACAAAACAAAAACAACTTTAACTGGTCTTAATATTAAAGAGTAAGTTTCACATATTTTAATAATGGTCGTGTCGTAGTTGTGTACGAATGGCTGAATTTTTTTCCACCGCCAAAGGCGGAGGGCTATTGAATTCGTATTACCGTCTTTCCGTCGCCAATTTCGTTTCCGACCAATAACTTTAATATTGAAAATATGCTTATGGACAAAATATCTTAGCCAAGCGATAACCAGCCAGATCACACATATTATGCCGGAGTTATGGCCCTTTGATTTTTTAATTGAAGTTTTGAGGTTTCCGCTTAATAAATAAAACATTTATAAGCCAATCTTGATGAAACTTTAGGACAGCGTTTATGGGCATAATATTTCGGCCAAGTTCTACAAACAGCCAGTTTGCAATTTTGGCCCTTGGATATTTGAAAATTGAAGAATTTTGCAGTTTCCGCTCAATAATTTTAACATTTATAATCCGATATTGATGAAACTTTATGACAATTTAATGTGTTAGGCCATAATATGTAGATCAAGTTCGATAACCATCCAGATCGCACCTTTAATGCGGGAGTTATGCCCATTGGATTCTTGAAATTGAAGATTTTTGCGGTTTCTGCTCAATACTTTAAACGTTTATTATTCAATATTGATGGAACTTGGGGCAAATGTTTATGGTCAAAATATATCAGATGTCAGATTTATGGCCCTTTTATTATTATTTTTTTTTTTAAAAATTGATGATTTTTTGCAGTTTACGCTCAGTAATTTTAACATTTATAATCTACTCATGATGAAACATGGGGACAATGGTTAAAGCAATAATATCTCGGTCAAAGTTGATAACCAACCAGATCGCACTATCATGCCGGAGTAATGGCCATTGGATTTTTTAAAATTGAAGATGTTTGCGGTTTCCGCTCAATTTAAAATTAAACCTTTTGTAATCTGATCTTGATGAAACTTGAGATTAATGCTTATGGGCATAATATCTTTGCCAAGTTCAATAACCAACCAGGTTGCACCTATCATGCAATAGTTATGGCCCATGAATTTTCGAAAATTGAAGGTTTTTGCGGTTTTCGGTCAAAATCTTAAACATGTATAAATCAATCTTGATGAAACTTTAGGAACTGTTTATGACCATATATCTAGGTCAAGTTCGATAACCAGCCAGATCACACCTATAATGCCGAAGTTATGGCCTTGGTATTTTCAAAATCGACTTTCGTTTCTGAACAATGACTTTAATATTGATAATCCGATCTTGATGAAACTTTAGGACAATGTTTATGGTCATAATATCTCGGCCAAGTTTAAGTTTAATCTTATTTATTTTACATCGATTGTAACGAAAGTTCTATGAACTTATTTGAATCACTCTCGATGTCTTCCTGGGTAGAACCAGTACTAAACAATGCAGATAAAGTGTCTTGCTCAGGGACACAACGCATATGGCAATGACGGGAATCGAACCCACGACTTTTGGATCATGGGTCCAACGCTCTACCACTTGACCACAGCGCTCCACGTTTGATAACCAGACAGATCGCATCTATTTTGCCGGAGTGCAATTAGCCTCGTGAGTTGCTTAAGTTTATGTCATTTATCATTAATGATGTTGACATGTTATTGATTTTTGTCACCCATTTTGTCATTCATTTAAAATGAGTAACATATAGAAGTTTCTGGGAAAAATAAACAATATGCTTATTTAAAACTTCAATATGTGGTTCAGTATAAAGTTAACAGAAACGTTTTGAGTATAAATATAGGTCAACTATTTTGAAATTGACATCGTTAAAAATGCGTCTCTTCGTTATTTATTAAATATTGTTAAAACAAAGTTGAAACAAAAACTCACTATGAATTGGCAAGCTGATGTGATAAACTCACCAAAACTAAGGACTTATAAACAGATTAAAACCGGCTATACACGCGAGGCAGTTGTCGTTTAAACAGCGATCGATGTGGTGTTTTTCCCCTCGCTGTTGAGCTTGGTCGATACAGACTCCCCCAAGTACCGATTGAGAACAGGCTATGAATTGAATGTTGTTTAACGGCTCATCAACACAGTATAGGTTATATAGAGCCGCCCCAGAGAGAGAGGGGAAGGATATATAGGAATCCCTACTCTTATTATCGAATAGATTCCTATGGTTCTTTAACGGGACCGCCCGGTTTACGTCCCCATCCGACGGAACGTGTCTTGCCCAAGAACACACCGACGAAACTAAGTGGCACCACGGAGGATTGAACCCGGGGCCTACGGTTACAAATCCGCCGCGCTACCGACTGCGCCACGCCAGCCCTCAGAACAGGCTATGTAAAACGTGTGATGAAGGGAAAGTTGAAGATGAAACGCACTTCCTGGTAACGTGTATATCTTACCATGAGCTTCGAAATAAACGTTTTGTCGATACTGGTGGAACTGGTAGTGACACTGATGTTTTCAACAATATAACGAAAAATGTAGATTGTAAAATATTAGCAAACCTTTTGATTGAAGCATTTGATTGAACTACTTAAACGCTAAGACAGAACAAACAATAACTGTGTGTGTTAAATGTGATTAAAGGCGTATTTGAGCATGATACATTCTTAACTGTCATTTAACTGTATATAAAATAGTGTCATTATTCCATGCTGTGAAATCATTATATAGGAACTGATAATAACTAGACAAGGAATAGTTATACAATAACAGAGTTTCAATCAACTGAGTAATACGTTGGTTAAACAGAACGTTTGTGACATTTAATATTGCCAGGAAGATGACAATGAAATAAACATTCAATGAAACATAATTTGTTAAAATGATAGTGCTTCGCAAGCCTCTGCAGGCTGGCTGTCTAAACTAATATTGCTTTAACGTTGTATTACATGTAGATTGTTGTAAACAGGCTGCACTTTAATAAATAATATATATATATATATATATATCTGAAATCTGAGAATTGTTCATGGCTAGCTAAACAAAAAACATGTTGGATGCTCGCGAAGTAGCTTTCCGTCTCATGGAGATTCGACACTTTTTTTTTAAGACGGAAAGAATCAAGTGAATGTTTGGAAGAGCATTAACGCGAACAATCTAGACATGTATAGTGTACACATGCAACACATGTCAACCCCAGCCTTGTATAATGTTCACATGTACTGGTGTAGCCCAACCAATGTAAACTCCAGGTATGTATGATGACATACACTTGTAAACCAACATAGGTAATCACGAGACATGTACATATCTACTTTTAAATCCTCATGCTTCAGATCGGCAGAGTACAAATAAACACTTCTCATTTTGACATGTCTCAAGTTAACATGTCCAGGTTTACAAGTCACTAACTACATATAGATGACATTATCTCGGAAAATGACGGACGGATAGGTATACCTATCTTGTTATAATATCATGTTATATGCTGAAATAAAAAGCCGATGATTTACCGAATGTTTAATGCACTTTCTACTTTTGTTGCACAGACGTTGAGCTTTGCATGTTTATTAGTCAACAGACGTTTACCGTTTCACACAACAGATGTTGGCCGTGCTTTGTTGATACAACCCCGTCTCTGTAAATGATATTTTAATCTATCAATACGTGCATTTTGCCAGTATGAGAGAAAGTTAAGAAATCAACCGAGTAACATAATGACATATTCAACAGGGCTATTTTACAGTCATTGTCATGATCCTGATATTTTAATTAAAACATTTCTTTAGAGCTGCGTGAAGTTGGATCAAATACGACACTCGACATATGACATTCGACATACGACATTAAAAAACATCCTTCAAAGTGAATGTCGTTTCACGCGACATACAACATTCGACATACGACATTCGACAGGCAATCTTGTGTAATGAGCATATTGTAAAACATGGCATGGCCCTAAAAATGGAGTTGGGGATGGAGTTGGGGATGATAGTCTCAGAATTATTTTGTGTCGTTTTTAAACTCAAATATTGCATTTTCTTGATGGTTTCACATATAGAAACTGATGAATAATGTTAATTAATTGATTTGAAGGCAGATTTGGTATATATACAAACACAGTGGCATTTTTATGGTAAAATCTGCTATTTTGACCCCTGAAAATCACAAATGTCATTCAGTAGATATTATTTTCAAGATAGCTTCAACCTGGGATGATAATTGAAACGTCATATACAGCCCTGCTTCAACTGGTTAAAAAGCACATGTTATTGGTGAAATCAATTCAAAATCACTTTATTTGAAACAAAAGATTGGAACGGTTGAAGATATGGCATTTTGAAGATTCTGGATGTACGCGTAAAAATCACATGAATTTGACTTCAGTTGAATCTCTTTTAAGCACTCATATTTTGTAGAAAACGATTTCTAAAAATGAAAGACACCATTTTCCTCAGAATGAATTTATCAAACAATTTAGCTAGAAAAAACAAACTTCCGTCAGGTTTGAATGTCTATTTAGATCAGACTACACCAATTACTAACCAGTCAGCGGGCAGTAAAAAAGTTTGAGGGTAAATTCGGAGCTACGAGAGGTGTTCAACTTATAAATGAACACTTTTGTTTAAGATGGGTTTTTTCAGCGGAAGTGATTGTCATAAAAAATACGTGATTTAATGATGTGAAACTGTCATTTAGAACGTATGCATTTAAAAATAATATCCAATTTCACGCGGTTCTTTTTAAATTACATTTTGAATAAGGTGTACACCATTTTCTAATTTTAAACCTCTTTGTTGCTGTTGCCGTGGAGTTTTACCTTAAACCAAATAATTGCACTAAATGCATATCATAATTGTTTAAACCTGTGTTTATAATTTAAATATGATCGTATGTTTTATTTTAAGACAAAAATATAGATGCTGAATTAAAAGCTCGACTTTTTATCGCAATATTAAAACATTGACAGATAATAGGAAAATGTGCTCCTATGTTACTGATAATTTTATAAATTAACCAAAATAACTATTTTAATCATATTTTGTGATATAAAAACATGAACAGTTATTGTTGATGTGTATCATATATGTATATCATATACCTTATAAAGATATCTTTGGTAAAGAAATATATTATTTTTATCATTATTTGCAAATGTGTGTGTTTTGCCCCTAAATTTTAAGTTATATATTTTTCTATCTTTTCTTTTGAGAAACTTATGAAACTTGTTTTTTATAGCGGAGGAAGTCACAAAAATGCCTGCAGTTAATGTTTTGAACTAGAAGCTTTCGTAAATTTAGTCATTTTCATAGTTGAATTTCATGTTAATTTTCGCTAAAATCTTGAAAATCGACAAATTAAAAAAAATGCATATTACACTTTTCTACGTTCAGGCATGGACATATCGGATTACTATAACCTTTAACGATATTTTAAAAGCATTTGTGTTAAAATTTGTATTGCAGTTATTTTTATAATTGACGATTTTTGTCATAATTTTTCATATCGAAGGAATCATTAGACTTGACATTACAATCAACATATTCGGCGAGAATTTCAAGATAGTTGATTCAGTTACACGATAAAAGTGTTCAAATATAACACCACAGAACATGATCTCTTTTCTTAATTTTGATTGGTTGACAAGGTAAACAAACCAAAAAATCTTGCTAAAAAATAAAATTCAACTTTTGAAGAGTACTTATAAAGGTTAAATCACACATTTGTGAAATGTATTCATAAATTGTTGCATAATAAAAAAGGAAGTATATTTTACATGTTCCTCATGTTTCTACATGCAAGTAGGTGGGTCAGCACAATCCGAGCCAAACATCTTTTTAAAAACATACTCAACGTATGGTTTGTGTATGTATTTTTGATAAAACTAAGATGGGTCTTTCAAACAAGAAATCAGAAATATAACTTCTTATATTAGGGAACTCAGTACAGAGCGTAGAGCTATAATGTACGTCTATGGAAAATGAATTGGTGTAGTATGGCCTTGCTGCAATTGTTTTGAATAGTCTAGATCATCTGCGATGCTTGCTTTATTAACGCTTCCCTTTGTCTTTAAAAATGCAAGCGTCGTATACTGGTATGATCTAGTAAAGCTCTCGGGCTGATATTGTGTCTCAGGCCTGATATAGGGTGTGATATGAAAATACCCATTTATAGACTCTATTGAACAAATATACTGAAGCACTGGTGTAATGAATATTCTAAACTGACGATTTCTCGTCAAATACAGCAATTTAAAAAAGATAAGCAGGGACATCTCGGTTTGAATTGACTGACCTTGTCAAGTCTGGGACAATTAATTTCAGGAAAACTTAAAATATGTTTGCTTTCAACCAATAACACGTTAATTTTTATGATAAACATAGTTACACCTGGCAAATTTTAATCACTTAACCAGTCAGAATGCAGGAGATTGCGTTATAATAAGTATCTAGTCTTTATCATATTCGTCGCTTGATTATAAATACAAATGTCCCGACCCTTTGTGCAGTAAAATATTTGATATTTGAAACCGAAACCGCATGCCCGTATTTTAAATTTATTTTTTTGACCATTCACATTTAGTTCATCGATATACTGATGAAATATTTCTCTTTGTTTATTTATGAAAAAGTTAGTTGTCTTGCTGTCGTTCTGTCTGGTGTGTCTGTGTTAGCCAATCAGAAACAATACCAGTATTTCGGGAAAATTGCGGCTGCTTAAAAAAAAGAGAAAAAAAAGAGAAGAAATCTTCTTTACATTTGCCTTAAAAAAAAGCAAGCGTCGCAGGTGATCTAGACTGTAGAATATAAGTAATATGTGTGACCCCCAATAAAGGTATGATACCACCAATTATTTTTTGCTTTACTCAATTGCTAATGACCTGGATCCGTGACAACAGCATTCTGTGCACAGTTGTCTAAGAATAAAGCATCAGCATGCAGTTACAATGTATCCTTAATCTTATTCCCTTTTACAGTATCTTAGTTACAATTAAACACGTTTTAGCTCACCTGAGCTGAAGGCTCAAAGTGAGCTATTGTGACCGCTTTTTGTCCGTCGTCCGTCCGTCCGTCCGTTAGCTCTTGCTTAAACAACTTCTCCTTGGACAATTTTGACCAAATTTCACATGGTCAGGTAAAGTCATTCAAAATTGTACAAATTATGTCAATGCAAACATCCAAGATGGCCGCAAAACCTTAAAAAATCTTCTTCTCAAGAACAGCTGAACAGATTTTGACAGTTTTATTTATAAATTAAATGATCGCCAACTCCTAGACTACAAAAGTTGTATAAACGAAGTTCCTAGTGTCAAAAAGGGCTGTGCCCCGGGGTTCCAAACTTTGTATATGTAGATTTTACATGTTTTACATAGACTTATATAGGGCATTTGTAAACGACATCTCCTCAGAAACCGCATGACCAATTTTGACCAAATTTCTCATGGACGATACGGAGGTCAATGCTTTCCAAAGTTTTACAAATTAGGTCAATGCGACAACTACCATCACCATATATGGTCAAAACCTTAAAATACCTGCTTCTCAAGAACCGCTGAACAGATTTTGACAGGTTTTATTTATAAATGATCGCCAACTCCTAGACTACAAAAGTTGTATAAACGAAGTTCCTAGTGTCAAAAAGAGCTGTGCCCCGGGGTTCCAAACTTTGTATATGCAGATTGTTCATGTTTTACATAGACTTATATAGGGCATTTGTAAACGACATATCCTCAGAAACCGCATGACAAATTTTGACCAAATTTCTCATGGACGATAGGGAGGTCAGTGCCTTCCAAAATTGTACAAATTAGGTCAATGCGACATCCAAGATGGCCGCCATTATCATATATGGTCAACACATTAAAATACCTGCATCTCAAGAACCTCTGAACATATTTTGACAGGTTTTATTTATAAATGATCGCCAACTCCTAGACTACACAATTGATACAAACGACGTTCCTGGGATCAAAATGTCTGTGCCCCGGGGTTCCAAAGTTTGTATATGGAGAATTTACATGTTTTACATGTGTCGGCGGTAAAACGTCTCCCAGTGCTTGCAATCAGAAGTGTTATTCATTCCGATCTTTGGAGATCGCTGAGCCCGATATTTACTGATATCGGTGGTACATTCTGCTTTTTAATTAAGTCTTTTGACTGTTACTTGTGATATGGAGGCTTCATAACCTGTGCTCCTAGCTAAATTTCATTGGTTAATGACCCATTGTTTTCTCGTTTAGGGCAACGCGTTTTGTTAGATATCTTATGCCGCTGGCCATGTAATGGTGTGAAAATACCGCATTGAAGGTTCCATGTTCACCGTCATATGCATACCATCTTCGGGATGGCTCAAATACATGTACATTTTAAATATTGAGTTCTGCTCAACTCGGGGCTAGAGGGCGTGACGGTAGCAAGCACTTTTCAATACCGTTCATGAACAGTCTCAATTAAACTGAGACTGCAATACTTTTTTTACATAGACTTATACAGGGCATCGGTAAACGACATCTCCAAAGAAACCGCTTGACCACATTTCACGTGGATGATACTGAGGTCAATGCCTTCCAAAGTTATACAAATTAGGTCAATCCGACATCCAAGATGGCCGCGATTACCATATATGTTCAAAACCTTAAACAATCTTCTTCTCAAGAATCGATGAACAGATTTTGACGTTTTTTATTTATAAATGATCGCCAACTCCTAGACTACAAATTGTTTACAAGCGAAGCTCGTAGGGTCAAAAGTGGCTGTGCCCCTGGGTATAAGGAGATTTTATATGTTTTGCATAGTCTTATACAGGGAATTTAAAAAATCTTCTTCTCTAAAAGGACAAGATGTAGATCTCTTATATATTGTATGTAGCATTAGCTTATGGTCCTCTACAAAGTTTGTTCAAATGGTGACCCTGGGGTCAAATCTTGCGCCGCCCCGGGGGTCACAGTTTTACATAGAATTGTATATGAAAAACTTTAAAAAAAACACCTATTCTCCAAAACCGCTTGGTGAGTTTTGACTAAACTTCAGATGGATGATCCTTAGGTCAATGATTTTCAAATTTGTTAAAATTAGTGCAACGCCAAAGCCAAGATGGCCGCCGTTGGGGTGAGGGTAAACAACATCTCAGAAACTGCACGGCCAATTTTGACTAAATTTCATGCGGATGATTTTGAGGTCAATGCCTTACAGAATTATTCAAGTTAGATCAATTCATTATCCAATATAGCCGCCATTACCATATATGGTCAGAACCTTACTATATCCATAGTAAATAAAGACATTTTTGAAACGCTTTATGTATTTTTTGTTTTTTAATAATATCCATAAACTCCGTATTTTTTTCAGACACGTGAGTCTTCCTAAACAAACAATCTTCACACATTTCCTATCCGTCCACTTCCATACAAACATTCTCTGTAAATACGAAGAACCATGTTTTGCAACCTTACCTTATGTCGTACAAAGTTTTCAATCTAACATGTTAACTACTTTTTCCTCTTTGCAAAAATTCTCAGGTGAGCGACTCAGGGCCATTTGGACCTTTTGTTTATATATTGTGACAGTTACTTACAAAATGCTTTACTTACATTATTTTAAACTTTTTCCAAAACGTTGATGCTTGCACGCATAGTTACTTTGTAACATACGCATACTAAATAGCTATATCTAAGTTTAAACACTTAAAGTTTGACATACGCGTGTATATTTTATTCAATACAGAGTTGTAATACATGTAATACATGACGTACATTATAACCATACAGTTTCTTTATAACTGTGGCGTGTTGTTCTTTTAAAACATATATATATATATTTATCAGGCTGATATGCACTTTTCTGTCTGATAAAGCACCCCCGGATAAAACCACGTCAGAGCAATACGACGAACGGGGATCACCCGCCAGTGAAAATATTTCCTAGATGAGTCTAAGAAGTCTTTGTTATGGACATGTAACGTGTTTTCCATTCGGATGTTAGCACTATTCTTGTGGCAGTAATTATATAGTTCAACAATTAAATAAGAAATAAATTTGGCGTTCAGTAAGTGATGCAATCGGTAAAGAAACATCATTTCAGTTATACCGCAGCACTGTATCTCGATAGTTCGAGTCTTTTTCTTCAGAGAAAGATGTTGATCAGCATGTTTTCGTGTTTAACTAGCAAGGCAACTGTATAACAAGCACGCATCAGAAAGTTTAAGCCACGTAGAGCTTGTTTAAATAGAAAACCCGGGGAAAATGTGGGAGGGGAGTAAGGAGAAATGGATACGACTTACGACGGGTTATGAGACGACCACGCTCGGAGCACAACACACAAATGATACGACGAACTCGGAGTATAATATTCACTTATTTAAGCTCTTATATGAAAAATATTTGATAGCATTTTAGCTCTACTGGCTAAAGGCCAGCAGAGCTAATGGGATGAAGAGTTGTCCTGAGATTTGAAAAGGAGGATATGGATCCTTAATTCCATATTCGTATTTGCTTTATCCATCGTTGATGAACACATAAAATACATCCTATTAGCTATCAATACATAGGCGTAGGAACGTTTCAATTATTGGGGAGGGAGTGTGTGTGTGTTTTTGTGTGTGTGTTTGAGGTGTGTGTGTGTGGTGGGGGTGGGGGTGGGGGTGGGGGGGGGGGTGAGTGGATGGACAATTAAAAAGAATTAACGAGCCAAACAAATTATTGGGGTAGGGGCGAAGCGTAATTAATCTGCACCCCGCCCTCTGAACATTGTTGTTGGGAGAGGGCACTACCCCCGGCTCCTACGCCTATGCAATATGACAATAGTAATGAAATCCAATAATATTCATCATTGTTCGTTTTATCCAAACTCCGATTTCGTCCGTATCACCAATTTGTTTTATCCGCCGTCAACCTTACCCTAAAATTGTGACACCACCCATAGATCACGCAATACTTCAACGCATACAAACTATGTATTATGGGTGCCTGTAAACCCGTTTAAACAGATATTTAAAATCGCTAATAAACAAAGAAAGAAACCGTTTTCTGCCATTTAGAAGGACTCAACAAACTTTCGCATTAAAAAGCTGATTTTAAACTAAATATACCAAACTCCGTACAATTATTTATATTTTTTAGGAGTGTAAATAATAACTAAATATTAACAACAAATATCGCTCAAAAGTCGGATTGGAAAATACGTGTGCGTGTCCACAAACATTACTTGTTAGACAGAACTAGGAAATATTTTCACAGGCGGGTGATCCGCTTCGTCGTAATGCTCCGACGTGGTTTCATCCGGATACCGAGGGTATAAAGGGGTAGCCTTATAAATTTTGATTTATTATGCACTGACGAATAAAGCAAAATCAATGCGAAATTTACGTACAAAACTCGGCGATGAATTTCGGTAACGTTCATACTGACGTCATTTCGAATTTTTCAAATTCATCACTGATATTTGGCAGGTGCCCTCTTGATTTTTCAGGACTTCATCCGCGGTGCGGTAATTCGGTGTGCATATAATCCTAATACATTTAGGGATTCACGAACCTTTGGGGACCATTTTAAAAATACATATAAATATAAAACACACATTTGAGGAAAGTTTGGTGCTTTTGTCCGGCGTGTCTAGATTGGGTCCCAAAACCTGGGTTTGGATCCCTAGCTATATATATGCACATCACCTGACCGGACTACTTTTTCCCCCACAATTCCAAGCGCCAAACACGAGAGATGATACTAGTAGGTTTACCACCACCAATTACATGTAAACCTCCGAGGTGTAGTCGAATGTAGTTCCTATAATAAAAAGTAATCCCTCCTTTTTCGATGGAAATGGGCATTATAAGTAGGGGAAAACTGCCCATTTCTATTCGATTTTGTGGTTATATGTATAAGAAGCGTATTAATAGGTTTTACTGGATCACTGATGAACATTTTCGAAATTTCGACTCTATGCTTACACTTTGTGAGCAATGAAAACAGTCGATCAATAAAAACAGCTGTATCCCTGACCTGTTTAGTAAACAAACAAGAACTTTCTTACATGTCTTGTGACCCCACGTTTTCTGGTGATTTTTCAAGTGGAAAAATAGTTTTCTATATGAACATTACACTGCTGCATTATCCATACTTGAGTTGAATTTGCAGCAAATCATTAATATGTGACACTTTAACATTGGTGTCTATGGGGAAAATAATTGGTGCTTTCATACCTAGTATCGATCGAGGGCGAGAATGCGTAACGTTATCTGACGTCATAACACTGCAAAAAGAAAATAGCAATATGCCGGCGTCCCCGAGAAGCTAACCTCGGTCTCCCGGCCCGCTTCTGATTTCTTCGTTACGCTATGCTACACGGATCCAGAACCAGGGCCTGGAGAAAATTAGTCTCTATCACCCAGCCGCATGCCCACCTTTTCTGAGCGAACGCAGATTGCGTACGTCTGGTTGACAGAGACTAGGAGAAAATAGGACGTTTGAAATCGCCCCAACGTTTTGGTCGATTTTGGCGAGATTTTTAGAGATTCAACGAGACTTTCAAAAAATATATTTTTGAGTTAATTTAATGATACTTTCTTATTTTTAACTTATGAGAAATTGAAGCAGCAAGTGCCGTTAAAAAATGTAACTGATGCATCAACAATTGACGTTGTACGTTTATTTACAATATGACGTCACGCAAACGTCGACTTTATGCGCGTGAAAAAAAACGCTCGAATAAATTGTGCTAATCGCTAGTGGGCGCTTTAATTGGCCTAATCTGCCCAGACCGATATCTGCAAGTAAGACATATGCATGATACGGTCTAGCTGGCCGAGACTATCGAGAAGCGTAACCAAAATTCCGAGCAGTTGCGTAACCACGTGATCACCCATGTGACCTCTTCGGTTAACACTGTTGGGGAGTTTTTTGCGTAACATTCTGTTAAATACATAAAACTAGCAAGCTATACAGAAAATGTTGATAATCTACATGATAAAAAGAATACTATATCAATACCTTTTACAAATCTGAACTAGGTACTACCTATGTGATGGGCAAGTAAAAACAGTAGAAACTCAATACACTGTTTTTTTCATAAATAAAGTTCTCATTCGTCAGGGGCGGATACATGATTTAATTGAGATTAGGGAGAATGGGAAGCGGGGTGTTGGGTGGGGGTGTTGGGGTGATCTATGATAGGTACATACTACCCTAAGAGCCATGATTCTCAAGTCTACTGTTAACCATGTGTATATTCTGAAGTAGTCTCATAGGTCCAACTGGTGACATTACATTATACTCCATTCGAATGGAGTATAACACAATGTCACCGGTGGCAGAGATGTAATAGATCCGACGATGTTTGATGAAATGAAGCTACAATCGTACTTAACTGAATCTCCCAGTTTTCCCATTCTTGTACGATTTGTTTACAATTTAATTTCCTGTATTGTTTGCTTTTGGAATGGTGTCCATGTAGGGTCAGGTTTATGCAATTATAAAAAATATTTTACATTGCCAGGTACATCGATATTTATACGCACAACATCGGTGATGTTCGTCCTTTTTAAATATCAGATATCTTATTCAACAATAAACGTTGCGTTATTTTGGGAAATCTTATAATTCCGGGTAACTTCACGTAATTTCGACGCCGTCGTGCAATCGTGAACGCTCGGCCAATTCCGTCATTCGATTATGTATATCGAGCTTCGGTATGTTCAAAATCTTGACATTATGTTAGCCGGAAGGCAACGGCACCAAAAAGAGTGCACTGTTGCTATGAACAAAATATGGCAGCTAGCCACACGTGTTGATGTATAAGTTGCGATGAATGCTTGTTCTTTACAGTTTCGTTGAATGTTTGGTCTTTACAATGCAGATGAAGGTTTTATCAATGCTTTCATGTAAATAACCTATTGATGGATCAATCGGCGGAATGACATTGCAAAATTGGGATGATTTTGAATGCACATTCGTTTTAGCGGGAATCTAAGGCGCGATAACGTTACCAACATGGAAACGTTCGATTTTCATTCGAGTAATGCTGCGAAGCAGCGTACGAGATGTTGCGAATGGCCGTCATCACGTTATCTCGTGACGTCGAAGGTGTTTCCTGTAACAAAACTGTCGTTGACGAAACTAAATCTCATTATGCGTGATGTTACTGTACGTGATCCAAGATGGCGGCGCCGAACAAACCCATTTCTTTGAAGGAAAAAAATCGTTTGTGGCTGATAGAAAAAACTGAGTTTTGTTCTGTATATTTTAATACGTAATTATCCTCATTCGGGCCGTATCAAGTTTATCACGCTCGGCACGACAACGCAGTATGGCAGAGCCTCGCGATTCATTATTTTCTAAGCCTCGCATAATAAACTTGATAGTAAAAGGCTATGACATAATATTCTCTATACAGTTTGCGTTCACATAGTGTATGCTCTAATATATATAGTTTCATAGATGTATGCGAAATTTGGGGCTATCAATATCGTAATGACATTGAAAATATTTATAATCAATTCTGCAGGCGATATTTAAAGTTATATAAAAATATATTCCATGCATAAATAAACTATATAACATTGCAATATTTGGATGATAACTTTGATTTTGAATGCAAATTTGTTTTGGCGGGAATCTAAGGCGTGATGACGTAACCAATATGTAAACCTGCGTATTACATTCTTGCAGAGGTAAATATTGTACTGATATTTATATTTAAATGTGTACACATGAACACAAGATGTATTATGACTGAATTAATGTGTGTTTTATGAATATGTATATATAACCTATATATAATTTCATTTCATTTTACTGTTATTATCAGAATTAAGCTTTTGTTATGTTTCATTATGGTGTTCATTTATTTTTACTGTGATTATAATGCCATCTGTGTGGCCCATGATTGGAAAATAAAGCTATTTTATTTTATTCTATTCTATTCATTCGAGTAATGCTGCGAAGCACTATACGAGATGTTGCGAATTAGTAAAAATTGTTTACCGGTGAACAGTAAAAAATGTTTCACGCTAAGAGTATGGAAAATTTATACAGGAGTGTAAACGTGAGGTATAATAATTAAACATATACTTAAGGGAAAAAAACGCTACTTTTTTAGGTTCAGTTTATACAGGACCTGTCTATTATACAGTCCATGGTATATATGAAGTGTTATTTGTTCAAATAATCTTTTGTTAATTTACCAGTGATCAAAAATCGTCACCGATACCTCCACCATATTTCATTTTCAAACTTATTCTAACGTAAAGCATGAAATACAAAATTTAACAAATGCACGTGATGCACGGTATGTACTCGGGAACACATGCCATTTTCTGTCTAAACTTTGTCGCACGACATCATGATAATTTATCAAGAATTCAGAGCTTTTGTCAAATTTAGTGAGGGTTTCTTTATGCCACGTTTACGTAAAGAGGAGCGTGAAGACTAGATAGCCGTTGAACGGAATTTCGCAGCGTATGGTGTCTGCCCATCAATGCACTATAACAAGACTATTTCAACGTCGGAGAGAACAGCCGTCCTAAACGTGTTACCAGGTGGGAAGCAGAGTGGTTTTTAGCTCCGCCGTCCACTTATCATAGCAACACATGACAACGGAAAGTAGTACGTCATTTTCCGTCAACGTCAAAAAAAAATAAAACAGCCGCCATTTTCTTTTTTTTTAAACGCGTAATCTGGAAGATTGTAACAAGTTTACATGATTAAAATTTTAGTTCCCCTTTAAGTTTCGTCATCTGCAGCTGTATTGACTTTTAGATGCTTTACTGCGCGAGAAATTTTGAGATTCACCCATTTAAAATTCCGAAGCGAGGGGAAGTAACTCGTAAGAGATGTCATTGTTAAAATGCGTTTAAAAATGGTAACACTTGTGTTCTTTTCTAATGAAATACAAGAAGATACTAAAAATATGTTGTTTAAGCTTAAATAGTACATGGCGTGTACTACATGTTACGAACATCATGGTATTTCTTTATAAAAATTACACGCTAAAACGACTCAGCACTGTCGGTCAAAAAATATAACGAGTGTAAAGTCATTGAACGTCTACAGGTGCGTATTCGGTATTCGGTGAAGGGGCTCACACTAAAGTCTGAAAAGTAGTCTGTAGCCTATATTTAAAAAGGCTGACCGCTGTTCACTTTACCGTTGTGCATTTTGATGGCCAATCTGGAATTATGGAACTCAACTGGCCACCCGCTGATGTTTTTTTAAAAATATATTATTGGCGAGTTTCACCATATGCAGCCATATTTAACATCAAAATATACTAAAACAAAGCTGCAGTCCAATTTATTTGGTTATCCCTCACCGGCCCGTCACCACCACCATCACCCACCCCACCCATAAAAAAATTAAAAATGCAGATCAGGTCAGGGTAGGTAATTCATTGGAATCTGGGAAACCATCCTACTCCTACTTTTGCTTATTAAACATGCTCGGAGAATAGACCTCGATATATAAACTTCGGATAGGAGGATTTATGTCCGCTTACGATGGATGAGGCTAAACACACTGAGGGAACTCAGTGGCGCCGTTGTCTTGAACCCGGATCCTGTTCTTTTAAGTGCACCGCATTGTCCGCTACACCGACACTTGACAAAACAAATATAACGGCTTAATATGTCAAACTAGTATAGACATGGAAATATCAGTTTCCAGATTGTTATTAGTGGGAAGCGGTCACTAAGTCGACCTTGAACTAGAAGTGTGTTCCATCACCCATGAACACTTGCTTTGCCTGCTGACAATGCTGTTTGCTTATTTCCAAGGTTAGGTTGCAGGTTAGGCTGATAAATAGGGCATAACTCTGCCAAAATGAAAGTCAGCGGTATTGCACATGTGTAACAACATTCATTGAGATGAAGACGTGGGTGAAGTTTCATGAACACAATTAAAATACTTTTCAATTGATGGCCAAGGTTAGGTTTCAGGTTAAAGCATGACGGACGACGACTGACGACGACGGACAAAGTGATCGATAAGTGTCTGCCATCCTAAGCAGTTGACACAAAAATAAGTGTTCAGTTCTTATATAAATATATCCGTAATGCGGATATTTTTTATGCACTCTTCAACCCAATGAATTTTACTTGACCAGGCTAGACCAGTGACATTTGCTTTATCAGACGAGTACCGCTAAGTACAGCAAAACATGTTTCGAGATGCTAATTTCAAATTCAGTGCTTGATATACACTTCAAGATTGCCATCATCGGCCCATGTGTCACTTTTATTACAAAAGATCTATTTCAAAAGCTTGAATAAACAATAAATAGATTAAAATTACCTTGTGTTCCCAAAAGGCAGTTTTTCAGTTTCAGATACATGACTGTACCCAAATGGAAACTTTTTTTTACATACAATGTAGATCCAACTGAACCAAAGAATAAATAATACAATATTTTATTTATATTATATTTATAACTAAACATCTATTAAATAATACAATAATGCAATTTACTTCATACTTACAACATACTTACAACAAAAATTTCAATGTCATATATGGCCTAAAATGTGTTAAAATGATGTAAAACACCAAAAGTTTTTATGAATGTGAGCATCTACTGTCAATGTACGACTGTATACATTTGGTGTTTTTTAACAGCTTTACATATTATATAGTCTCTGTGGGGTATAATTATGTTAATTTTGGTTCTTTAAAAAAATAATGTCTGCTCAGTCCTTGATATTGCCAAACTGAAGTCACCATCATGATCAGGCGAACACATCTCAAGCGGGATACGCAGTAACAAGTAAACACTGTAACGCATAAGGCCGAAGAAAATTTAACCGCGTTTCTGATTTGGTCTAATTAAATGAATATATTTCCTGGAGTTTAGAATCTTGCGATCACAGTATTGTCAACTTTTTTGGTTAAATCCACGTCTTTCAGGGTTGCATTGGTATTTGAAGAATGAAGGGCATCTGGAAACCAGATGATGCGTCTCTGAAATGAACAAAACAAGTTGTTAAAAAGGATGGATTGGTGGTACAAAATATATAAGCCATATGATATATGCATGGAATTTCACATGAATCAACAGAGTGTCCTGTTATTTTCAAAGGGATTTTAACTTGGGCTGTCATATATACCGTATTTCCTCTAACAGTAGCTCCCGGGCACTATGGAAAGTGCGACTGTTTCCTTATAGAATTACTGTACGGCGATCTTTTACTGTTACACCGGTATTGACTTAACCTAAACATGACTGTACCGAGTATATTACTGTCATCACTCTGCATCTATATGATACACATTTCTGTCAAACTTGACGATTACAAAACGGGTTGGTTGCATATGAATTAAATAATAATAAAAGATAAACTAAATAGTAAATTGAAAGGAACGAGATAAATAAAAGCGGTAATTGTATTGATGATGATGGCGCTTTAAGGTTTATGTCATAGACCATACTGGTGTCGAAGGTAAAAAACTCCCGTAATCAGTAAAAACAGTGTGTTTTTTAGGCACTTTTAATTTAATTAAATCCATTAGCGGTAAAAACATTGTGTGTTTTTAAGGAACTTTTAATTTTTGAAGACGGTAAGGTTTCTTAAAACAGGTGGGGGCTCTTCTAATAGAGGAAATACGGTATTAATATATAGGTAAACTGACATCACAGAGAAATGTGAATGTTTTACCATCAACTTGTATGGGTTTTGTGTGATAAATAGAATCTCACAAAATCATCTATTATTTTTTAAACTCTTCAGTAAACATTTAACATTATTTGATGCTCGACAAGCCGCGCATTGTATATTTTTGCCAACTCGTTCAATAAATCCGCACTCGATCATGGAAGATCAGCTATTATATCCGCCGAGAAATAAATATTTAATCATTATTCTCCCATCACTGCTAAAATCAACAAAATATTCTGAAGTATATAATTTTTTTAGGTCATACATAGATGAAATATTACATTTTTATATCGTGCCCGGCCTTCGCACAGTATAGGTTATTTAGAGCCGCCCCAGAGAGAGGAGAAGGATACATAGAAATCCGGGAACCGTGCCCTACTCTTATTAACGAATAGATTCCCGTTGTTAACGTGCTTGGAGGATAGACTGATACACGGGACCGCCCGGTTTACGTCCCCATCCGAAGGACGAGGTTAAGGGAAAGTGTGTTTCCCAAGAACACATCGACGGAAAGGATGAGATATGAAATGCCTGTATATTATTCTCTATAATTATAGTATAACTGTGTAATTTATATATTATTACTAATTGCTGATATTATTGCACCAATCACAGGGCCTCCTCTGGCCAATTTTTTTCTTGCGCCACCACTTGAGCCAAATGAAAAAAGTTGGAGCCAAATTGGAGAAATTGGAGCCATTTGGCTCTAATGGCCCAAGCCATATTTCTTTTAGAGTTTTATGTATAAATGTATTTTAAATGTGAAAATGAGATTTGGTTTATATCTGGTACACTAAGGAATGAAATGAATAAAACCAAACAATATTAATAAAAAATATATATATATATATGTTTTCGAACCCCCAATATCTGGAAAGTTTCTACATCGCATGTTTGCTTAAATCAACTAGCTGAACCTAATGACAGCAGGAATCATACATAGAGGCTTTCATTTGATTGTTTAAGATGTATAGGTAGGCCTTTATACCAGTAACAAAGTTCAGAACCTGCCGTTTTTCGTATTTCCGGAACCGCGAAAACCCATGAAATTCGCTTATCTTTACGTCTTTTTTAATTTATTTTGAAAAGATGAACTGCTATATACATTAAAAACATATTTTGGCAATGAAATGCACATAAAACGTCCTAGAAACTGATTATAAACCAGTGTTTTGTGTAAAATGTTTGCATTTTTTTATGAAATCCAGATTCAGACACCTCGAAATTATGAATGAACAAAAACAAAACAAATGTCACGTGGATCTAGTCAATCATTTAAAGATTGTAAATTAATGAGGTGTTGATTTGTGTTTGATTGGTTAGAACCTGATTGGCTAGATATTATTTAGTGGTGTAATACATTATGGTTCCAAGGTCTTGATTACCCCTTGAGGCAAAAACGACAGTCATCAGTTGTTATTTATGGATTAAGTTAATTACCGGAACACTATTAAAGGTTATCAGCTTTGTTTGTTTATTTAATGTTAAGTGTTCGCGAGTGGTAGGTGTCAATTGGTTAGTTATGTTGTTTTAGACTACATTCAATGTACATTCGTCAAGGTGATTAGTGTTGAGGTCTATTTGTAACAGGCCTACAGCAGAGAAATTAAACAAGTTTGGCTTTTTGGCAATTTCGATATCGCCAAACACTTTCGCCAAAGTTCGAAATTTGGAGCCATTTTCTTTTTTCTTTCGCCATTGGCGCCATTGGCGATGCCCAGAGGAGGGCCTGAATCATATATTTAAACATATGGTAGAATAACGAAGACAAATAATACATCTACATTTTATTTAATTATATGCAAGCAGTTTTAAAGTGAAATTGATACTGGACTAATAAACTGTGATACTATTGTATGACAAAATCTTCAAGATTGCCATATGTCCCTTTAAAGTGTCCTATTATTTGGAATTTAACTGGGGCGGTCTTTAATAATATCGCTGTAAAGTGACAACATCACAGAGAAACTTTCATGTTGTATCATGCGTATCAATTGTTATATGTGATGGAATTTCACAATATCTCA
Organism: Cyrtodaria siliqua; assembly: GCA_037043455.1. Taxonomy (NCBI): domain Eukaryota; kingdom Metazoa; phylum Mollusca; class Bivalvia; order Adapedonta; family Hiatellidae; genus Cyrtodaria; species Cyrtodaria siliqua. The sequence continues at coordinate 31,059 of JAWPHD010015367.1, read as the reverse complement.
ACAAAACAAACAAAAAAGTAAAGTATCCCAATGAGCTGGGACAATTATACTTATAGTTAGGCACTCCTCTTTTTTTTTTAAAGTAGCTATCCCGCCAAATAACTACAAAATTGCACTAGAAAACCGTTTATCGAAACTCTATCCATATAACAATGTATATGCGCTGATTAAAAGTATAGGTTTATTAATAGGTTCTTAGAATACCCGTGATTGAATATCCGTAAAATGATGGTAACTCGTAATGACATGCCAGTTCTGGGGTTTGGTCCGGCTGGTTAAAGCCGTTTATACTGTGTATGTATGAGTTTGGTTTCTCAAATTATGTAAGTTATATATATACTTTGTCATCAGTAGGTTTAGAAACAGTATACATAAATGTTTATAAAATTTGACTGTTGTTGGCTACTTTAATGAGAATAATAAAAAAATCTGTACAAATCGGGTTCTGCCACTCAAATAAATCTAATGTTTCTCAAGCTTATCAAGCTTATTAAAATCTTCATTTATAAAAACCACGTTAAAGAACCATAGAAATGTATTCCCGAATTTGGGGCGGCTCGAAATGTTAACATTTGCTAGTAAGATAGATTGAGTAGCTTAGGTACATTTTTTGAATTCCACTCTCTGGGGTGGCTCGAAATATTGCCATATTATTAGCTTAATTAACCTATATCACAGGGGTCAAATATATTAAAGTTTATAGCTTTAGCTTACCCAGGGCTAGGCTAAGTCTCAGAGCTGGAACTTGGAGATGCCACTTGACAGAAGGTGGCAGATGCCACTTGACAGAAGGTGGCAACATCTGCAAAGATCCCTGAAAGAAAATCAATTGTTATTTTTATACATACATACCTACAGTACATGTGTTAATCCTTTACAGTACTGCTGTAGCTATATGCAAACTTGGTGCAGTGGAGGGGTGCGGGGGTGGTGCAAGGGCACCAATTTTGTGGGTGGGGAGGGTGAAGGGGAGGTGGCAACGGTGCATTTCTGCTCTGCGGTCATAGAGTAGAGGGGGTTTGGGGACAAGGCCATTTATTTTTTGGGAACAATGGAACATTGTCTGTTATTGCCATTTTGGTAATATTTTTGGGGAACATAATAACAAGAAATAAATGGAAAAATATTTTTGGAGAACAAAGCAAAATATTTTTGGTGAACATTGGGTCATATTTTCAGTGAACATAGCTGGAAGGGTCTCATCATAGAAATAATACATCAGTGCTATCAGGGAGTACGTTATAGGGAGGAGAAAACGGGCTCGTTTTGGCGATTTATGTTGTCGCGCATGTGTTTCACTACTCCGTGAAAATGACTACATCCGGTTGTTTCGCGAGTGTGTGAAAAACAGCAAATTCTTATAAATTATTACACTTACAAACTCAATAAAGGTGCTAAATGTAAACATAAGTATTATTTATTCACATTGTGTCCTCTGATACAGAGCGTGTATTTGTTTGCATGTTTAAAAGCACATTTTACCAGACGGTTCCGTGTAACAAAGATGGCGCCACTCTGCGCCAAAAAAAAATGGTGACAGTGTATAGATATTGCAAACGAAATACGAGACTACGGGTTATTTAGGCATTAATAATAACAAAAAAGTGACTAGTAATCACATTTATCTTTGTCAAGAAGGTAATTTCATGGTGGTGATTATAAGACAAAGCCTTAAAAGAGGTGATGAAAATGTTAAATTTAAATTTTTAATTTTATAGAATTAAAAATGGTGTGGGGCTATTGCAAACGAGATACGAAGTATGGGTTATATTAGGCATTAATAATAACAAAGAGTGAATAGTAGACATATTTATCTTTTTCAAGAATGTAATTTCGTGATGTTGATTATAACAGAAAGCCGTAACAAGGGGCTGTAAAAACTGCCTAATTTGCCTTTTCAAATGTAACGCGCTTACGATCGATTTACCTGTATCGATAAAATAGTAAATGGCGGCGTTCTAGCGCGACAACATAATTCGATAAACTAGAGCGTTTATGAACCCGTTTCTCCTCCCTATAACGTACTCCCTGGTGCTATATTATTATTAAATTTTAACGGAGACACTAAACATGAACATGCACGAAATAAAACACATTTATGGGTCAGTACCGAGTGCTGTACATACCTTTCATCCTTTGTTTTTCCTTCACCAAAGTTGTCGGTGTCCCTAATCGAGCCGAACGTGACATGACTCATGTGGTCTACATGGCATGACCTTGACTCGGGCGTTGACAGTAGATGTTCTACAAGTATTTGTTACATCATTCACCCATAACAATAGTAAACACATGAATAGGTCTGTCTTTTTGCTCATTAAATCCTGGAATTGTGAAGTATTCTCTTGCAATTATCCATAGTTCATTCAACCGTAAATCAACACAACAAATTACTGCCGACTAGGCCTATAGTATAGTTGCGATTTTTAATAAGCGTCTAGAGCGGCAGATTTTTACCGTAAACATGCTAAAGGAAAGGCAGAAAAAGTGTTTAAAGGTTGACTTACTGACATTTTATCCGGGGCAGGAAATAACTATATCCGGGAGTAGAAAAAATTCATGTTTTACGTTTCTGTTATTGATTTTCAGTTTTGCTTATTTAGCTTGTAGCCGCCATTTTGAATAATGTGTGTTTTGAGTGAGAAAAAAGGGTGACCATCTTTCAAAACGGTCTCAAAAAATGGGTAGTCATGAATTTTGCCGAAATTTTCAGGAAAGGTAGTAGAGGTACTGATCTATCATTCCTGTTAATTTAAGCCAAATTAGTGACAACACATTTTTTGTGACCGTTTTGAGAAATCGGCAATTTTGCAGTTTCAAAAACCTCAAAATTTCCGATCTTCACATTTGAACAGCGATTTAGGCTATGCAAAATATGCCAATAGTAGTCAAAACGAATGCTATGGGGATGTTTAACGTATAAACTTACTTTATTCATTGTCTGTGTTGTTTTTGCATTCAAAATTGGCTTAAGCTAACGTTTTTTAAAAGACAACTGCAATTTCCGCGTAACTGCACGTGAGTGCAAATTGGGACTACTTCGTGTTAAAACACTTGAAACTCAAAAGTGAGTTATGCGGTGTGTGCGCGTGAAAAGCTTCAGCTGCTGCTGCACTGTACGTCACGTCAAGATGACGCGTATTTTCGTCTCAAGCACCTTTATTGCACCTCGCACAAAATCCTAGGAATTTCATTGGATTAGAGCGGTCACATGGTGACCCTCTATTATTCTATAGAGGGTCACTAAAACAATAAGGACTACAATTCCAATTCAAAGTTTAAATAATTTGCAAATAGTTATTTAAGGCGTTAGTAACAAACAAAATAAGTAAATTTAATAACGTTTTTAAACTGTACCGGTCGTGACGTCAACGTCATGGCGTCAAATTGCGCGAACGTTTTATTGACGTTCACGCTCCATTAAAATGTGTTAAATACCGGCGTTTGCGTTAAAAAATGTGCTCGATGCAATAAATCAGTTATTGGGTTTGTTACAGACCGCCTACAGAAATATGTAGGGTCAGTCAGATGTATAGGGAGTCTCGGCTATCGACTCGCCCCATATATATCTAACTGACCCCACATATTTCTGTAGGGGGTCAGTAACAAACCCAATAACTAATAATGTCAGCGCTTCCGAACCCCAGCAAAACCCGCCGTGATACCATCGTGAACCCACCGAGAACATAAGGGGTCCTCCTAACAACCGAATACGTGCCAGGACCATTTTTAACCAAATACGTTGTTAGTATTTGCTGCCCACGTTATATGACGTAACGCTTGATTTCGCTTATGAACGTTTATCTGACTCTCAGATTCACATAAGGAATATTAATATCAGACATAAATACTGTGTACTGAAATAAAATTATAGTTTTTAGTTTAATGCACGTCAAGATATTTGATTATTAATACCGAGTTGCGTTTCTTTTTTCCTTTAGTATATTTGGTCTTTGTATGTAATATGTTCTGATATATTTCTTTCTAATATCATTATAAGTTGTGCAAATTAAAACAAAGTGAAATTCGTCTTCAAAAACAGTTGAATTACATATTTGACAAACTCTTTCATTTCCTTATATCCATGTCTTACGACCTGTCTCAATTCTTAAGCTATGTGAAGATAAACGTAATTTAGAAAAAAAAAACACTTCGTAATTCTTTTGTACATAAAACATTCAGATAATTTTCATATCCAAAATTATCTTTTGCATGCATGTCTATGTAAACAAACTTGATAATACTCTATTTTCTTGTAGATCAGTGTTCCATTTTTGAAAAAAGCAATCCATCAAACTATGTTTGAAGCTAGATACAAAATGGTGATGGTTTATGGCACGCCGTTTGCACAATAATAACGAGAACCTAAGTTCTCGTGAGAACCTAGGTTCTCAGGGTTGAGAACCTAGGTTATCAGCGCCAAGTACCAAGTGCACAATAATTATGAGAACATAGGTTCTCAGACGTGATCATAAGTTTTTTACGATAACCCATGTTCTCGGCGCCAAATGCACAATAATTCCGAGAACCTAGGTTCTCATTAAATATCCTAAGTTTACATGAAAACCACGGTTCTCGCAATAATTGCGCGCTTCATTTAACAAAACCTATGATCTCAGTCCAAATTTCGGAACCGTATGTTAAAGGATCATACCATACATACATAAAGCCATAAATATTAAGCAGATATATTACATTTGATAACCAATTGTTTAAACAACTTTCACAATCAGATAATGAATATTTATATATAGATGATAAAACGATATTTTCTGTTGTAACTAATTTCAATCAATATTTAACTATTCTAGCATACCTTGTGATAAATAATGGATAACGCCCCAATTCACCGTAAACACCAGCATTACTCGTTGTCAGTTTTACTCCTAGAATGTTTTTACAAAACTTGAGATGAATTCTCTCTATCCCCTTCGATTTTGTGAAACCCCACACTTCACAGCCGTAATTGAGTATTGATGAGACAAAAACATCAAATAATTGCAGAGATGTTTTAGATTTTAGTTCAGTTTTTCTTATGTTTGCAGATAAAAGATTCATATCATAGCTTTTTGCTTTCCCGCACAGAGTCTGTTGATTTAACGTATACGACCCAGTGATTTACAACTCCAAGATAATTAAAATCACATGAAACCTCTAATAATGCCCCGTTATAAGAAAATTGTCATCAACGGTTACTCTACCTCTTTTACGAAAGGTTAAACACTATAACCTTTGTTTTTTCAGTATTTACTTTCAGGCCCCAAGTTGTTTTCACAATATTCATATAAACGATTTACAATGTAGATAAAACCCAATTTCAGATATTATTTATTTCATCTGTCATGACTCATTAAGAACATACAACATACATAATTGGTTCCACAAATGTTTACATAATTAAGAAAACGGCAGTGTAATATTCATAGTAAATGCATTGTAAATTTCAAATGCAGCGAAAAGGGAAGAAAGGCGCTCTCGGTAGACTCGGAACAAACTCTAAACAGTAAAATTAAATACATTATTTATATCTCATAGGTTCGGTGGTAGATAATCAGATATTGTATTTATTTCTAAATATACATTAATTAACTGTAATACACCATATTTCAGTACACCTGTAGGTTGACGGGCATATATTTTAGTTATTTACACATGCATATGTGTACAATATGTATGCATACTTTATTGGTGTAGCATAATGCTCTTAGATAAATGTAAATGTTCATTTTCAACGTCTTATTTTAAAGTTGTTTAAGTTATCCAGAGTACGGGATATGCAGGTATTGTAAATGTGTCTCAGTGTGAAAGGTATATATAGCACTATCTTCTCTGATATATATCCTCACGTGATAATACAAATGTTTACTGTAGACAATCCTGTCGTGCAAATGCTACCATATTATTTTGCCCGTTAGATATCAATGAATCAACCTTTACACATTTGATATGCCGAATCATATTATATCTTAATTAATTGTATTTTTTTTACGCCAAGTGAGAGAGTGTCGATTCCTACGGATGGCGCGGGATTACAGTAATGGTTCTACCCAGAAAAATGGGGTTGTCTGCCTCTACCCTAAAATAAATCGACCGTCATAACATGTGCTAAATAGAAGGGTGATCCACGGAACATGTGTGACGCCTGTCGTGTGCCGATTCCAGTTATGAGCTTGGTTAGGTTGCAGGTTAACATTTTATGAAAAGGAAAGTCAGAGTTACTGGACATGTTTAACGACATTCCTTGAGTTAAGATGAAGATGGGTGTGAAGTTTTATGAACATATTTCAAACACTTTTACAACTATGACCAAGGTTAGGTTGGCAAAGTTATCCTAAATGTTTGCCATGCTACGCAGGCGACACGAAAATGACGTAAAACACCATTCAAACAAACAAACAATTTCCATTTTCAGCTATCAACTATAATCCCATACTTATATTTCCGTTGATACCAACCACTCATACAACAGTAGTAAGTCTCAATCAGATACCAACCACTCGTACAACAGTAGTAAGTCTCAATCAGATACCAACCATTCGTACAACAGTAGTAAGTATCAATCTGATACCAACCACTCGTACAACAGTAGTAAGTATCAATCAGATACCAACCACTCATACAACAGTAGTAAGTCTCAATCAGATACCAACCACTCATACAACAGTAGTAAGTATCAATCAGATACCAACCACTCATACAACAGTAGTAAGTCTCAATCAGATACCAACCACTCATACAACAGTAGTAAGTCTCAATCTGATACCAACCACTCATACAACAGTAGTAAGTCTCAATCAGATACCAACCACTCATACAACAGTAGTAAGTCTCAATCAGATACCAACCACTCGTACAACAGTAGTAAGTATCAATCAGATACCAACCACTCATACAACAGTAGTAAGTCTCAATCAGATACCAACCACTCATACAACAGTAGTAAGTCTCAATCTGATACCAACCACTCATACAACAGTAGTAAGTATCAATCAGATACCAACCACTCATACAACAGTAGTAAGTCTCAATCAGATACCAACCACTCATACAACAGTAGTAAGTCTCAATCTGATACCAACCACTCATACAACAGTAGTAAGTCTCAATCAGATACCAACCACTCATACAACAGTAGTAAGTATCAATCAGATACCAACCACTCATACAACAGTAGTAAGTCTCAATCTGATACCAACCACTCATACAACAGTAGTAAGTCTCAATCAGATACCAACCACTCATACAACAGTAGTAAGTCTCAATCAGATACCAACCACTCGTACAACAGTAGTAAGTATCAATCAGATACCAACCACTCATACAACAGTAGTAAGTCTCAATCAGATACCAACCACTCATACAACAGTAGTAAGTCTCAATCTGATACCAACCACTCATACAACAGTAGTAAGTATCAATCAGATACCAACCACTCATACAACAGTAGTAAGTCTCAATCAGATACCAACCACTCATACAACAGTAGTAAGTCTCAATCTGATACCAACCACTCATACAACAGTAGTAAGTCTCAATCAGATACCAACCACTCATACAACAGTAGTAAGTATCAATCAGATACCAACCACTCATACAACAGTAGTAAGTCTCAATCTGATACCAACCACTCATACAACAGTAGTAAGTCTCAATCAGATACCAACCACTCATACAACAGTAGTAAGTCTCAATCTGATACCAACCATTCATACAACAGTAGTAAGTATCAATTCTGGGAGTAAAATGACGGCATTCACGGAGTATACGGGATGACGTGTACATCTTCCATAAGTAATGGGTTCTCTAAGGGCGCGCGTGTACATATATAGTAGGGCATTGTACTATTTCCATTTATTTGCCAACTTTACAGTTCTATAAGTTTTTGTTATTTTTTTTTTGTTAGTTTGTTTTGTGTTTGTGCTGATGGCGCTTGGAAGCTGAGTTTGCTTTAGCAGTATTTAGTTAATAAGTTACTGCATTCTTAGCTTTGTATTTAAGTACTGCCATGTGCACCAAATCCAGACTAAGCATCAACATATACTGTAAGCCTGATAAAGCGTTCATACAACCGTTAACTCATCATTTTTCTTTTAAATAATAATCTGCCGTCAGATTGCCAGACATATCAATTTCCTGACAATAATAGGAATTCTTTCTAAATCATTATCAATACTTCATAATTTAAGAAAACCATCCGGTCGTTAGCAGTTACATGTAATCGTTAACTGGAGTTCTGTAGTTTGATTAACGTTCTTGCTAAACGTAGTCTTTCAAGTTTTGTGTTAGCTGGTGTTTGTAAAATACGTTCTTAAAGTAATAGACGAGAAGCTATGTAATTTGGGGACGGACTATATTTGTCCAAATAACTTGCAATTTAGAAATAAATTGAATTCCAAGCGGCCACATAGTTAAATAACTGAAAGCTACAGATACACTATTTCGGAGATACTTTATTCGGTAGAAGCATTTTATTCGGAATAAATGGATAATGCATTTAGGAAAATGAAACCATATAAACAGAATGGATCGTCTATTATGCAGTAAATGCCAGTTACCAGAGCAATACCGCATGCCCTGTTTTTATCTGTTTGATGTTGTTACATATTACTACAATTTACTATGGTTAGAACGATTTTATTGTAGTTTATCTCTTCATATCATTCCCCATGGCAACGTGAAAGATGTAAACAACCAAGGGCATGTTTGAAACGTTCGTAGCAAAATAAGGCACTATTAACGATACATGTACACCATGAACTAGCAGCAATCATGAACTATCAGCAATACATTTTGAACTATCAGCAATACATCATTAACTATCAGCGATACATCATGAACTATCAGCAATCATGAACTACCAGCAATACATCATGAACTATCAGCAATACACCTTGAACTATCAGAAATAAACCTTGAACTATCAGAAATACATCATGAACTATCAGCAATCATGAACTATCAGCAATACATCATGAACTATCAGCAATACATCATGAACTCATTTCTGGGAATGAGTTGGAATCGGAGGATTTAAACTTGACGACACAGATATTCACATTTCGATATAACTGCACAAAGCATCCGTAATGATAACGCTAGTAATATGTTATCAGCACTAGTCAACTCATTAATATATATGAGTACATTTGTAAAGGCAAGTAATATGTATGAGTACACTTGTAAAGGCAAGTGATATGAAATGAGTACACCTGTAAAGGCAAGTGATATGTATTGAGTACACTTGTAAAGCCAAGTGATATGTAATAAGTACACTTGTAAACTCCTGTAATATGTATGAGTACACTTGTAAAGGCACGTGATATATAATCAGTACAATTGTCAACTCAGTAATATGTATGAGTACACTTGTAAAGGCAAGTGATATGTAATGAGTACACTTGTAAACTCCTGTAATATGTATGAGTACACTTGTAAAGGCACGTGATATATATAATCGATACAATTTTCAACTCCGGTAATATGTAATGAATACATTTGTAAAGGCAAGGGATATGTATTCAGTACAATTGTCAACTCCTGTAATAAGTATGAGTACACTTTTAAAGGCACGTGATATATAATCAGTACAATTGTCAACTCCGGTTATATGTAATGAGTACACTTGTAAAGGCAAGTGATATATAATCAGTACAATTGTCAACTTCGGTTATATGTAATGAGTACACTTGTAAAAGCAAGTGATAGTAATGAGTACAATTGTCAACTCCGGTTATATGTAATGAATACACTTGTAAAGGCAAGGGATATGTAATCCGTACAATGGCGAACTCCGGTAATATGTAATGAGTACACTTGTAAAGGCAAGTGATATATAATCAGTACAATTGTCAACTCCGGTTATATGTAATGAATACACTTGTAAAGGCAAGTGATATATAATCAGTACAATTGTCAACTCCGGTAATATGTATGAGTACACTTGTAAAGGCACGTGATATATAATCAGTACAATTGTCAACTCCGGTTATATGTAATGAATAGACTTGTAAAGGCAAGTGATATATAATCAGTACAATTGTCAACTCCTGTAATATGTAATGAGTACACTTGTAAAGGCAAGTGATATGTAATCAGTACAATTGTCAACTCCGGTTATATGTAATGAATACACTTGTAAAGGCAAGTGATATATAATCAGTACAATTGTCAACTCCTGTAATATATAATGAGTACACTTGTAAAGTCAAGTGATATATAATCAGTGCAATTGTCAACTCCTGTAATATGTAATGAGTACACTTGTAAAGGTAAGTGATATATAATCAGTACAATTGTCAACTCCGGTAATATGTAATGAGAACACTTGTAAAGGAAAGTGATATATAATCAGTACAATTGTCAACTCCTGTAATATGTAATGAGTACAAATGTAAAGGCAAGTGATATGTAATCAGTACAATTGTCAACTCCGGTTATATGTTATGAGTACACTTGTAAAGGCAAGTGATATATAATCAGTACAATTGTCAACTCCGGTAATATGTAATGAGTACACTTGTAAAAGCAAGTGATATGAAATGAGGACAATTGTCAACTCCGGTAATATGTAATGAGTACACTTGTAAAGGCAAGTGATATGAAATGAGTACAATAGTCAACTCCGGTAATATGTAATGAGTACACTTGTAAAGACAAGAGATATGAAATGAGTACAATTGTCAACTCCGGTAATATGTAATAAGTACCTTTGTAAAGACAAGTGATATGAAATGAGTACAATAGTCAACTCCGGTAATATGTAATGAGTACACTTGTAAAGGCAAGTGATATGTAATGGGTACAATTGTCAGCTTCAGTAATATGTATGAGTAGACTTGTAAAGGCAAGTGATATGTAATGAGTACAACTGTCAACTCCGATAATATGTAATGAGTACACTTGTAAAGGAAAGTGATATGTAATGAGTACAATTGTCAACTCCGGTAATATGTAATGAGTACACTTGTAAAGGCAAGTGATATGTAATGTGTACAATTGTCAACTCCGGTAATATGTAATGAGTACACTTGTAAAGGCAAGTGATATGTAATCAGTACAATTGTAAACTCCGGTAATATGTACGAGTACACTTGTATAGGCAAGTTATATGTAATGAGTACAATTGTCAATTCCAGTAATATGTATGAGTACACTTGTAAAGGCTAGTGATATGTAATGAGTACAGTTGTCAACTCCAGTAATATGTAATGAGTACACTTGTAAAGGCAAGTGATATGTAAAGAGTACAATTGTCAAATCCGGTAATATGTAATGAGTACACTTGTAAAGGCAAGTAATATGTAATCAGTACAGTTGTAAACTCCGTTAATATCTATGAGTATACTTGTAAAGGCAAGGGATATGTAATCCGTACAATGGTCAACTCCGGTAATATGTAATGAGTACACTTTTAAAGGCAAGAGATATGTAATTAGTACAATTGTCAACTCCTGTAATATTTAATGAGTACACTTGTAAAGGCAAGTGATATGTAATCAGTACAATTGTCAACTCCGGTAATATGTATTGAGTACACTTGTAAAGACAAGTGATATGTAATGAGTACACTTGTCAACTCCGGTAATATGTAATGAGTACACTTGTAAAAGCAAGTGATAGTAATGAGTACAATTGTCAAGTCCGGTAATATGTAATGAGTACACTTGTAAAGGCAAGTGATATGTAATGAGTACACTTGTCAACTCCGGAAATATGTAATGTGTACACTTGTAAAGGCAAGTGATAAGTTATCAGTTCAATTGTCAACTCCATTAATATGTAATGAGTACACTTGTAAAGGCAAGTGATATGTAATGAGTACAATTGTCAACTACGGTAATATGTAATGAGTACACTTGTAAAGGCAAGTGATATGTAATCAGTACAATTGCCAACTCCGGTAATATGTTTTGCGTACAACTGTCATCTCCGGTAATATGTAATGAGTACAATTGTCAACTCAGGTAACATGTAATGAATACACTTGTAAAGGCAAGTGATATGTAATGAGTACACTTGCCAACTCCGGTAATATGTAATGAGTACACGTGCAAATGCAAATGATATGTAACGAGTACAATTGTCAAAACCAGTAATATACATGTAATGAGTACACTTGTAAAGGCAAGTGATATGTAATGAGTACAATTGTCAACTCCGGTAATAAGTAATGCGTACACTTGTAAAGGAAAGTGATATGTAATGAGTACACTTGTCAACTCCGGTAATATGTAATGAGTAAATGTGTAAAGGAAAGGGATACGTAACCAGTACAATTGTCAATTCCGTTCATATACATGTAATATGTAAACTTGTAAAGGCTAGTGATGTGTAATGAGTACAATTGTCTCCTCCGCTATAATGTAATGAGTACACTTATAAAGGCAAATAATATGTAATGAGTACAATTGTCAACTCCGGTAATATGTAATGAGTACACTTGTAAAGGCAAGTGATATGTAATGAGCACAATAGTCAACTCCGGTAATATGTAATGAGTACACTTGTAAAGGCAAGTAATACGTAATCAGTACAATTGTCAACTTCGGTAATATGTAATGAGTACACTTTGTAAGGCAAGTGATATGTAATGAGTACACTTGTCAACTCCGGTAATATGTAATGAGTACACATGTAAAGGCAAGTGATATGAAATTAGTACACTTGTCAACTCCGGTAATATGTAATGAGTACAATAGGAAAGGCAAGTGATATGTTATCCGTACAATTGTCAACTCAGGTAATATGTAATGAGAACACTTGTAAAGGCAAGTGATATGTAATTAATACAATTGTCAACTCCAGTAATATGTAATGAGTACGCTTGTAAAGACAAGTGATATATAATGAGTACACTTGTCAACTCCGGTAATATGTAATGAGTACACTTGTAAAGGCAAGTGATATGTAATGAGTACATTTGTCAACTCCTGAAATATTTAAAGAGCACACTTGTAAAGGCAAGTGATATGTAATAAGTACAACTGTCAACTCCGGTAATATGTAATCAGCACAATGTTAAAGGCAAGTGATATGTAATCAGTACAATTGTCAACTCCGGTAATATGTAATGAGTACACTTGTAAAGGCAAGTGATATGTAATGAGTACATTTGTCAACTCCTGAAATATTTAAAGAGCACACTTGTAAAGGCAAGTGATATGTAATAAGTACAACTGTCAACTCCGGTAATATGTAATGAGTACACTTGTAAAGGCAAGTGATATGTAACCAGTACACTTGTAAACTCCGGTAATATGTAATGAGTACACTTGTCAGCTCCGGTAATATGTAATGAGTACACTTTTAAAGGAAAGTGACATGTAATGAGTACAATTGTCTACTCCGGTAATACGTAATTAGCACACTTGTAAAGGCATGTGATATGTAATGAGTACACTGTCAACTCCGGTAATATGTAATGAATACACACGTAAAGGCAAGTGATATGAAATGAGTAGACTTGTCAACTCCGGTAATATGTAATGAGTACAATAGGAAAGACAAGTGATATGTAATGAGTACTATTGTCAACTCCGGTAATATGTAATGAGTAGACTTGTAAAGGCAAGTGATATGTAATCAGTACAATTGTCAACTCCGGTAATATATAATGAGTACATTTGTAAAAGCAAGTTATATGTAATGCGTACAATGGTCAACTCCGATAATATGTAATGTGTACACTTGTAAAGGCAAGTGATATGCCTATCAGTACATTAGTCAACTCCGGTAATATACATGTAATGAGTACACTTGTAAAGGCAAGTGATATGTAATGAGTACAATGATCAACTCTGGTAATATGTAATGAATACACTTGTAATGGCAAGTGATATGTAATGAGTACAATTGTCAACTCCGGTAATAAGAAATGAGTACACTTGTAAAACCAAGTGATATGTTATCAGTACAGTTGTCAACTCCGGTAATATACATGTCATGAATACACTTGTAAAGACAAATGATATGTAACAAGTAAAATTATCAACTCCAGTAATATGTAAGGAGTACACTTGTAAAGGCAAGTGATATGTAATGAGAACACTTGTAAAGGCAAGTGATATGTAATGAGTACAGTTGTCAACTCCGGTAATACGTAGTGAGTACACTTGTAGAGGCAAGTGATAAGTAATGAGTACAATTGTCAACTCCGGTAATATGTAATGAGTACTGTGTAAAAGCAAGTGATATGTAATAAGTACACTTGTCAACTCCGGTAATATGTTATGAGAACACGTGTAAAGGCACGTGATATGTAACCAGTATAATTGTCAACTCCGGTAATATACATGTAATAAGTACACTTGTAAAGGCAAGTGATATGTAATGAGTACAATTGTCACCTCCGGTAATATATAATGAGTACACTTGTAAAGGCATGTGATATGTAATGAGTACAATTGTCAACTCCGGTAATATATAATGAATACACTTGTAAAGGCAAGTGATATGTAATGAGTACAATTGTCAACTCTGGTAATATGTAATGAGTACACTTGTAAAGGCAAGTGATATGAAATGAGTACAATTGTCACCTCCGGTAATATATAATGAGTACACTTGTAAAGGCAAGTGATATGTAATGAGTACAATTCTCAACACCGATAATATGTAATGAGTACACGTGTAAAGGCAAGTGATATGCCATCAGTACAATTGTCAACTCCGGTAATATGTAATGAGTACACTTGTAAAGGCACGTGGTATGTAATGAGTACTCTTGTCAACTCCGGTAATACGTAATGAGTACACCTGTAAAGGCAAGTGATATGAAATGAATACACTTGTCAACTCCAGTAATATGTAATGAGTACACTTGTAAAGACAAGTGATATGTAATGAGTAAAATTGTCAACTCTGGTAATACGTAATAAGTACACCTGTAAAGGCAAGTGATACGTAATCAGTACAATTGTCAACTCCGGTAATATGTAATGAGTACACTTGTAAAGGCAAGTGATATGTAGTGGGTACAATTGTCAACTTCAGTAATATGTATGAGTACACTTATAAAGGCAAATGATATGTAATGAGTACAACTGTCAACTCCGATAATATGTAATGAGTACACTTGTAGATGCAAGTGATATGTAATGAGTACAATTGTCAACTCCGGTAATATGTAATGAGTACACTTGTAAAGGCAAGTGATATGTAATGTGTACAATTGTCAACTCCGGTAATATGTAATGAGTACACTTGTAAAGGCACGTGACATGTAATCAGTACAATTGTAAACTCCGGTAATATGTATGAGCACACTTGTATAGGCAAGTGATATGTAATGAGTACAATTGTCAATTCCAGTAATATGTATGAGTACACTTGTAAAGGCTAGTGATATGTAATGAGTACAGTTGTCAACTCCAGTAATATGTAATGAGTACACTTGTAAAGGCAAGTGATATGTAAAGAGTACAATTGTCAAATCCGGTAATATGTAATGAGTACACTTGTAAAGGGATGTGATATGTAATCAGTACAGTTGTAAACTCCGTTAATATCTATGAGTATACTTGTAAAGGGAAGGGATATGTAATCCGTACAATGGTCAACTCCGGTAATATGTAATGAGTACACTTGTAAAGGCAAGAGATATGTAATAAGTACAATTGTCAACTCCTGTAATATTTAATAAATACACTGGTCAAGGCAAGTGATATGTAATCAGTACAATTGTCAACTCCGGTAATATGTATTGAGTACACTTGTAAAGACAAGTGATATGTAATGAGTACACTTGTCAACTCCGGTAATATGTAATGAGTACACTTGTAAAAGCAAGTGATAGTAATGAGTACAATTGTCAACTCCGGTAATATGTAATGAGTACACTTGTAAAGGCAAGTGATATGTAATGAGTACACTTGTCAACTCCGGAAATATGTAATGTGTACACTTGTAAAGGCAAGTGATATGTTATCAGTTCAATTGTCAACTCCAGTAATATGTTATGAGTACACTTGTAAAGGCAAGTGATATGTAATGAGTACAATTGTCAACTCCGGTAATATGTAATGAGTACACTTGTAAAGGCAAGTGATATGTAATCAGTACAATTGTCAACTCCGGTAATATGTTTTGCGTACAATTGTCATCTCCGGTAATATGTAATGAGTACAATTGTCAACTCAGGTAACATGTAATGAGTACACTTGTAAAGGCAAGTGATATGTAATGGGTACACTTGCCAACTCCGGTAATATGTAATGAGTACATGTGCAAATGCAAATGATATGTAATGAGTACAATTGTCAAAACCAGTAATATACATGTAATGAGTACACTTGTAAAGGCAAGTGATATGTAATGAGTACAATTGTCAACTCCGGTAATAAGTAATGCGTACACTTGTAAAGGAAAGTGATATGTAATGAGTACACTTGTCAACTTTGGTAATATGTAATGAGTACATGTGTAAAGGAAAGGGATACGTAACCAGTACAATTGTCAACTCCGTTCATATACATGTAATATGTACACTTTTAAAGGCAAGTGATGTGTAATGAGTACAATTGTCTCCTCCGGTAATATGTAATGAGTACACTTATAAAGGCAAATGATATGTAATGGGTACAATTGTCAACTCCGTTAATATGTAATGAGTACACTTGTAAAGGCAAGTGATATGTAATGAGCACAATAGTCAACTCCGGTAATATGTAATGAGTACACTTGTAAAGGCAAGTAATACGTAATCAGTACAATTGTCAACTTCGGTAATATGTAATGAGTAAACTTTTTAAGGCAAGTGATATGTAATGAGTACACTTGTCAACTCCGGTAATATGTAATGAGTACACATGTAAAGGCAAGTGATATGAAATTAGTACACTTGTCAACTCCGGTAATATGTAATGAGTACAACAGGAAAGGCAAGTGATATGTAATCCGTACAAATGTCAACTCAGGTAATATGTAATGAGAACACTTGTAAAGGCAAGTGATATGTAATTAGTACAATTGTCAACTCCAGTAGTATGTATGAGTACACTGTTAAAGGCAAGTGATATGTAATCAGTACAATTGTCAACTCCGGTAATATGTAATGAGTACGCTTGTAAAGACAAGTGATATGTAATGAGTACACTTGTCAACTCCGGTAATATGTAATGAGTACACTTGTAAAGGCAAGTGATATGTAATGAGTACATTTGTCAACTCCTGTAATATTTAATGAGCACACTTGTAAAGGCAAGTGATATGTAATAAGTACAACTGTCAACTCCGGTAATATATAATGAGTACACTTGTAAAGACAAGTGATATGTAATGAGTACACTTGTCAACTCCGGTAATATGTAATGAGTACAATTGTAAAGGCAAGTGATATGTAACCAGTACACTTGTAAACTCCGGTAATATGTAATGAGTACACTTGTCAGCTCCGGTAATATGTAATGAGTACACTTTTAAAGGAAAGTGACATGTAATGAGTACAATTGTCTACTCCGGTAATACGTAATTAGCACACTTGTAAAGGCATGTGATATGTAATGAGTACAATTGTCAACTCCGGTAATAAGCAATGAGTACACTTGTAAAGGCATGCGATATGTAATGAGTACCCTGTCAACTCCGGTAATATGTAATGAATACACACGTAAAGGCAAGTGATATGAAATGAGTAGACTTGTCAACTCCGGTAATATGTAATGAGTACAATAGGAAATACAAGTGATATGTAATGAGTACAATTGTCAACTCCGGTAATATGTAATGAGTACACTTGTAAAGGCAAGTGATATGTAATCAGTACAATTGTCAACTCCGGTAATATACATGTAATGAGTACACTTGTAAAGGCAAGTGAGTACAATTGTCAACTCCGGTAATATGTAATGCGTACACTTGTAAAGGCAAGTGACATGTAATGAGTA
Source organism: Cyrtodaria siliqua (assembly GCA_037043455.1). Lineage (NCBI taxonomy): Eukaryota > Metazoa > Mollusca > Bivalvia > Adapedonta > Hiatellidae > Cyrtodaria > Cyrtodaria siliqua. The sequence continues at coordinate 13,180 of JAWPHD010015367.1, read as the reverse complement.
CATTTGTCAACACCGGTAATATGTAATGAGCACACGTGTAAAGGCAAGGGATATGTAACCAGTACAATTGTCTACTCCAGTAATATGTATGTAATGAGTACACTTGTAAAGGCTAGTGATATGTAATGAGTACAATTGTCAACTCCGGTAATATGCAATGAGTACACTTGTAAAGACAAGTGATATGTAATGAATACACTGGTCAACTTCGATAATATGTAATGAGTACATTTGTAAAAGCAAGTGATATGTAATGAGTACAATTGTCAACTCCTATATTATGTAATGTGTACACTTGTAAAGGTAAGTGATATGCCATCAGTACAATAGTCAACTCCGGTAATATACATGTAATGAGTACACTTGTAAAGGCAAGTGATATGTAATGAGTACAATGGTCAACTCTGGTAATATGTAATGAATACTCTTGTAACGGCAAGTGATATGTAATGAGTACAATTGTCAACTCCGGTAATAAGAAATGAGTACACTTGTAAAACCAAGTGATATGTTATCAGTACAATTGTCAACTCCGGTAATATACATATCATGAATACACTTGTAAAGACAAATGATATGTAACGAGTACAATTATCAACTCCAGTAATATGTAAGGAGTACACTTGTAAAGGCAAATGATATGTAATGAGAACACTTGTAAATTCAAGTGATATGTAATGAGAACACTTGTAAAGGCAAGTGATATGTAATGAGTACAATTGTCAACTCCGGTAATACGTAGTGAGTACACTTGTAAAGGCAAGTGATAAGTAATGAGTACAATTGTCAACTCCGGTAATATGTAATGAGTACTGTGTAAAAGCAAGTGATATGTAATAAGTACACTTGTCAATTCCGGTAATATGTAATGAGAACACGTGTAAAGGCACGTGATATGTAACCAGTATAATTGTCAACTCCGGTAATATACATGTAATAAGTAAACTTGTAAAGGCAGGTGATATGTAATGAGTACAATTGTCACCTCCGGTAATATATAATGAGTACACTTCTAAAGGCATGTGATATGTAATGAGTATAATTGTAAAGGCAAATGATATGTAATGAGTACATTTGTCAACTCTGGTAATATGTAATGAGTACACTTGTAAAGGCAAGTGGTATGAAATGAGTACAATTGTCACCTCCGGTAATATATAATGAGTACACTTGTAAAGGCAAGTGATATGTAATGAGTACAATTCTCTGCTCCGATAATATGTAATGAGTACACGTGTAAAGGCAAGTGATATGCCATCAGAACAATTGTCAACTCCGGTAATATGTAATGAGTACACTTGTAAAGGCACGTGGTAAGTGTATTCATGACATGTATATTACCGGAGTTGACAATTGTACTGATAACATATCACTTGGTTTTACAAGTGTACTCATTTCTTATTACCGGAGTTGACAATAGTACTCATTACATATCATTACATATCACTTGCCGTTACAAGTGTATTCATTACATATTACCAGAGTTGACTCCTGTAGTAAGTAATTGTCAACTCCTGTAGTAAGTAATGAGTACACTTGTAAAGACAAGTGTACTCATTACATATTACTGGAGTTGACACGTGTATTCATTTCATATCACTTACCTTTACAGGTGTACTCATTACGTATTACCGGAGTTGACAAGTGTACTCATTACATACCACGTGCCTTTACAAGTGTACTCATTATATATTACCGGAGTTGACAATTGTACTGATGGCTTATCACTTGCCTTTACACGTGTACTCATTACATATTATCGGAGTTGAGAATTGTACTCATTACATATCACTTGCCTTTACAAGTGTACTCATTATATATTACCGGAGGTGACAATTGTACTCATTTCATACCACTTGCCTTTACAAGTGACAATTGTCATCTCCGATATAATGTAATGAGTACACTTGTAAAGGCAAGTGATAGCCATTAGTACAATTGTCAACTCCGGTAATATGTAATGAGTACACTTGTAAAGGCAAGTGGTATGTAATGAGTACACTTGTCAACTCCGGTAATACGTAATGAGTACACATGTAAAGGTAAGTGATATGAAATGAGTACACTTGCCAACTCCAGTAATATGTAATGAATACACTTGTAAAGACAAGTGATATGTAATGAGTACAATTGTCAACTCTGGTAATACGTAATAAGTACACTTGTAAAGGCAAGTGAGACGTATTGAGTACAACTGTCAACTCCGGTAATATGTAATGAGTACACTTGTAAAGGCAAGTGATATGTAACCAGTACAATTGTCAACTCCGGATATATGTAATGAGTACACTTGTAAAGGCAAGTGATATGTAATCAGTACAATTGTCAACTCCGGTAATATTTAATGAGTACTCTTGTAAAGACAGGTGATATGTAATGAGTACAATTGTCAACTCCTGTAGTAAGTAATGAGTACACTTGTAAAGGCAAGTTATATGTAATCAGTACAATTGTCAACTCCGGAAGTTGACGAGTTTATATAATATAGTCGTGGAGTTGACGAGTTTATATAACATATTCCTGAAGTATATGAGTATTCGTATCACAGTTCCTGAGTTGAAGTGTTTATATAACATATTCATGAAGTTGACGAATTTATATATCATATTCGTGGAGTTGATGAGTATTTCATGAATATGTTATATAAACCCTTTAACTCTAGTATTATGACTCGATCCCTCGTTTACTCCTTGAAGATTTGATATAAACTCGTCAACTCCATGAATATGTTATATGCACTCGTCAACTCCATGAATATGTTATATGCACTCGTCAACTCCATGAATATGTTATATGCACTCGTCAACTCCATGAATATGTTATATGCACTCGTCAACTCCAGTATTACCATACGCGTGCTCTTCAAATTCATAAGTATATTATATAAACTCGTCAACTCTAGTATTACCATACGACTGCTCGTCAACTTCATAAGTATATTATATAAACTTGTCAACTCCAGTATTACGATAGGAGTGCTTGTCAACTCCATCAGTATATTACATAAACTCGTCAACTCTAGTATTATGATACGAGTTATCGTCAACTCCGTAAGTATATTATATAAACTCGTCAACTCCAATATTACGATAAGAGTTCTCATCAACTCCATACGTGTATTATATAAACTCGTCAATTCCATTATTATGATACGAGTGCTCATCAACTGCCTAAGTGTATTATATAAACTCGTCAACTCCAGTTTTATGATACGATTGCTCGTCAACTCCATCAGTATATTATATAAACTCGTCAACTCCAGTATTACGATACGAGTGTTCGTCAACTCCATAAGAATATTAAATAAACGTGTCAACTGCAGTATTACGATACAAGTGCTCATCAACTACGTAAGTATGTTATATACAACTCGTCAACTTAAGTTTTACGATACGAGTGCTCGTCAACTCCATCAGTATATTATATAAACTCGTCATTTCCAGTATTACGATACGAGTGCTCATCAACTTCCTAAGTATGTTATATAAACTCGTCATCTCCAGTATTGCCATACGAGTGCTCGTCAACTCCATCAGTATCTAATTAAACTCGCCAACTGCAGTATTACCATAAGAATGGTCGTCAGCTCCATCAGTATATTATATAAACTCGTCAACTGCAGTATTACGATAAGAGTGTTTACGTATATTATATAAAATATAAGTATATTATATAAAATCGTCAACTCCAGTATTACGATAAGATTGCTCGTCAACTCCGTAAATATCTCATATAAACTCGACAACTGCAGTATTACGATACGAGTGCTCGTCAATAACGTAAGTATATTATATAAACTCGTCAACTCCAGTATTACGATACGAATGCTCGTCAACTGCATCAGTATATTATATAAACTCGTCAACTACAGTATTATGATACGAGTACGCGTCAACTCCACGAATATGCTATATAAACTTGTCAACGCCTTCAATATGTTATATAAACACTTCATCTCCAGTATTATGATACAAGATGTCATTAATTCCACGAATATGTCATATAAACTCGTCAACTCCATGACTATGATATATAAGCGCGTCAATTCCACAAATGTGTTATACAAACATGTCAACTCCATGAATATGTTATGTAAACACGTCAACTGCACGAATTTGTTATATAAACTCGTCAACTGCACGAATATGTTATATATACTCGTCAACTCCACGAATTTGTTATATAAACTTGTCAACTCCATGAATATGTTATATTAACATGTCAACTCCACGAATTTGTTATATAAACTCGTCAACTCCATGAATTTGTTATATAAACTCGTCAACTCCACGAATATGTCATATAAACTCTTCAACTCCACTAATAAGTTATATAAACTCGTCAACTCCTTGGATATGTTATATAAACTCATGAACTCCACGAATATGTTATATAAACGTGTCAACTCTATGGCTATGTTATACAAACACGTCAAATCCACGAAGTTGTTATATAAACTCGTCAACTCCAGGAATATGTTATATAAATACGTCAACTCCACGAATTTGTTATATAAACCCATCAACTCCACAAATATGTCATATAAACTCGTCAACGCCACGAAGATGTTATATCAACGCGTCAACTCCACGAATGTGTTATATAAACTCGTCAACTTCAAGAATGTGTATATAACTCGTCTCCATGCGTATGTTATATAAACTCGTCAACTCCATGAATATGTTACATAAACTCGTCAGCTCCATGAATATGTTATAGAAACGCGTCAACTCCACGAATGTGTTATATTAACTGGTCAACTCCACGAAAGTGTTATATAAACTCGTCTCTATGAATATGTTATATAAACGCGTCTCCTTGAATATGTTATAGAAACGCGTCCACTCCTTGAATATGTTATATAAACTCGTCAACTCCACGAATGTGTTATAGAAATGCGTCAACTCCACTAGTATGATACCAGTTTTTGTCAACTCCACGAATATGTTATATAAACTCGGCAATTCTTATATTATGTACGAGCATTCGCCAACTCTACGAACATGTTATATAGACTCTTTAACTTTGCGCGGCAACACCTTCAAACAGTTGTGAAACCTTTGCGCGGCAACACCATCAAACAGTTGTGAAACTTTTGCGTGGCAACACCATTTAATAGTTATGTAACCTTTGCGCGGCAATACCATCTACTAGTTATGTAATCTTTGAATGACAATGCTATAAGCAATCTTGTTTTCCTTTGCAGAAGCACTACTTTGGCACATTAGTCGACCTTTACGCCATTTATACCATAACATTTTGGCCATATTTTGCCTTTGCGCTCACTCTACCATATTAGTTTATACAATATATATACAATATTCTGCAAGTATTTAATAATGTCAAACGCAATTATTTTCCACATACTGTTTATTTTGAAGAATATTAACATATTCACATTAAAAGTAATCACCTTCACGTGCATATTTTAGGATGGTAACATATTCATATTAAAACTAATCACCTCCACGTGCATATTTTAGGAATATAACACATTCATATTAAAACTAATTTTAGGATGGTAACACATTCATATTAAAACTAATCACCTTCACGTGCATATTTTAGGAATGTAACACATTCATATTAAAACTAATCACCTTCACGTGCATATTTTAGGATGGTAACATATTCATATTAAAACTAATCACCTTCACGTGCACATTTTAGGAATGTAACTCATTCATATTAAAACTAATCACCTTCACGTGCATATTTTAGGATGGTAACATATTCATATTAAAACTAATCACCTTCACGTGCATATTTTAGGATGGTAACACATTCATATTAAAACTAATCACCTTCACGTGCATATTTTAGGAATGTAACATATTCATATTAAAACTAATCACCTTCACGTGCATATTTTAGGATGGTAACATATTCATATTAAAACTAATCACCTTCACGTGCATATTTTAGGATGGTAACACATTCATATTAAAACTAATCACCTTCACGTGCATATTTTAGGAATGTAACATATTCATATTAAAACTAATCACCTTCACGTGCATATTTTAGGATGGAAACATATTCATATTAAAACTAATCACCTTCACGTGCATATTTTAGGATGGTAACATATTCATATTAAAACTAATCACCTTCACGTGCATATTTTAGGATGGTAACATATTCATATTAAAACTTATCACCTTCACGTGCATATTTTAGGAATGTAACATATTCATATTAAAACTAATCACCTTCACGTGCATATTTTAGGATGGTAACATATTCATATTAAAACTAATCACCTTCACGTGCATATTTAAGGATGGTAACATATTCATATTAAAACTAATCACCTTCACGTGCATATTTTAGGAATGTAACACAGCATATTAAAACTAATCACCTTCACGTGCATATTTTAGGATGGTAACACATTCATATTAAAACTAATCACCTTCACGTGCATATTTTAGGATGGTAACACATTCATATTAAAACTAATTGTAGGATGGTAACACATTCATATTAAAACTAATCACCTTCACGTGCATATTTTAGGATGGTAACATATTCATATTAAAACTAATCACCTTCACGTGCATATTTTAGGATGGTAACACATTCATATTAAAACTAATCACCTTCACGTGCATATTTGAAGTTGTCGTTCACAAAGGTGAGTTTTCGGTTAAACCTGTACGAGTACACTTCTGGTTAGTAAGATTTCTTTCTAGTGCAATCAACACTCATAACGAGCAACACCTATATAATTTGATAGATGTGATTCGAGAATCAGAGGGTCAAATCAAAACTCTGGCATAATGACTCAAAGTCAATATAAATCGCCACACATTGTAAACAGCCAACTTCATGAAAAGCGGGCCACAGTCACTGCCAGAAACAGATAAAGCTTCTTACAAACAGCCGGTGAAGTGAGAAAGTGACTATTCTTGCAGATGGCGGGAGGTATACAGTACCGGGTCTACCCAGGAAAATGGAGTGGTTTGCCTCTACCACATAAAAGCGACCTTCATATATGTCCTAACAATACATGTAACGTAAAACGCCATTCATAGGCAACTAACCCGAAATGCCAACTAATTCTTTGTGCAATGTAGCGGTAACATCAGGGAGTGTCACAATGAAAATAATGCAGTTCGGATATGATTGCATTCGTTTATCGACTCCATTTTTACTAAACGAGTGGAGAGATATTTAAAAAAATATGCCTGTCATACTCGGGTTTAAAACATCTGCTTTGGACAGGAAAGTCATTTCTATTCTTTCTGATTTCGTCGCATGATTAATCATATGACTTCAATCGGAGCTTAGCACCATTTGTCAGAATTTATCATAGTATACCAGAAACAGGATGTTAAGTAAGGGACTGTATACACCACCAGGAAGATATTCACCCCGCGAGGAAGGAAATGACTGTATACACCACCAGGAAGATATTCACCACGCGAGGAAGGAAAGAACTGTATACACCACCAGGAAGATATTCACCACGCGAGGAAGGAAAGAACTGTATACACCACCAGGAAGATATTCACCACGCGAGGAAGGAAAGGACTTATACACCACCAGGAAGATATTCATCACGCGAGGAAGGAAAGGACTGTATACACCACCAGGAAGATATTTACCACGCGAGGAAGAAAAGGACTGTATACACAACCAGGAAGATATTCACCACGCGGGGAAGGAAAGGACTGTATACACCACCAGGAAGATATTAATCACGCGAGGAAGGAAATGACTGTATACACCACCAGGAAGATATTCACCACGCGAGGAAGAAAAGGACTTCTACACCACCAGGAAGATATTCACCACGCGAGGAAGGAAAGGACTGTATACACCACCAGGAATATATTCACCACGCGAGGAAGGAAAGGACTTATACACCACCAGGAAGATATTCACGACGCGAGGAAGGAAAGGACTGTATACACCACCAGGAATATATTCACCACGCGAGGAAGGAAAGGACTTATACACCACCAGGAAGATATTCACCACGCGAGGAAGGAAATGACTGTATACACCACCAGGAAGATATTCACCACGCGAGGAAGGAAAGGACTGTATACACCACCAGGAAGATATTCACCACGCGAGGAAGAAAAGGACTTATGCACCACCAGGAAGATATTCACCACGCGAGGAAGGAAAGGACTGTATACACCACCAGGAATATATTCACCACGCGAGGAAGGAAAGGACTTATACACCACCAGGAAGATATTCACCACGCGAGGAAGGAAAGGACTGTATACACCACCAGGAAGATATTAACCACGCGAGGAAGGAAAGGACTATATACACCACCAGCGAGGAAGGAAAGGACTGTATACACCACCAGGAAGATATTCACCACGCGAGGAAGGAAATGACTGTATACACCACCAGGAAGATATTCACCACGCGAGGAAGGAAAGAACTGTATACACCACCAGGAAGATATTCATCACGCGAGGAAGGAAATGACTGTATACACCACCAGGAAGATATTCACCACGCGAGGAAGGAAAGGACTGTATACACCACCAGGAAGATATTCACAACGCGAGGAAGGAAAGGACTGTATACACCACCAGGAAGATATTCACCACGCGAGGAAGAAAAGGACTTATACACCACCAGGAAGATATTCACCACGCGAGGAAGGAAAGGACTGTATACACCACCAGGAATATATTCACCACGCGAGGAAGGAAAGGACTTATACACCACCAGGAAGATATTCACCACGCGAGGAAGGAAAGGACTGTATACACCACGAGGAAGATATTAACCACGCGAGGAAGGAAAGGACTATATACACCACCAGCGAGGAAGGAAAGCACTGTATACACCACCAGGAAGATATTCACCACGCGAGGAAGGAAATGACTGTATACACCACCAGGAAGATATTCACCACGCGAGGAAGGAAAGGACTGTATACACCACCAGGAAGATATTCACCACGCGAGGAAGGAAATGACTGTATACACCACCAGGAAGATATACACCACGCGAGGAAGGAAAGAACTGTATACACCACCAGGAAGATATTCATCACGCGAGGAAGGAAAGGACTGTATACACCACCAGGAAGATATTCACCACGCGAGGAAGGAAAGGACTGTATACACCACCAGGAAGATATTCACCACGCGAGGAAGGAAAGGACTGTATACACCACCAGGAAGATATTCACCACGCGAGGAAGAAAAGGACTTATACACCACCAGGAAGATATTCACCACACGAGGAAGGAAAGGACTGTATACACCACCAGGAATATATTCACCACGCGAGGAAGGAAAGGACTTATACACCACCAGGAAGATATTCACCACGCGAGGAAGGAAAGGACTGTATACACCACCAGGAAGATATTAACCACGCGAGGAAGGAAAGGACTATATACACCACCAGCGAGGAAGGAAAGGACTGTATACACCACCAGGAAGATATTCACCACGCGAGGAAGGAAATGACTGTATACACCACCAGGAAGATATTCACCACGCGAGGAAGGAAAGAACTGTATACACCACCAGGAAGATATTCATCACGCGAGGAAGGAAAGGACTGTATACACCACCAGGAAGATATTCACCACGCGGGGAAGGAAAGGACTGTATACACCACCAGGAAGATATTCATCACGCGAGGAAGGAAATGACTGTATACACCACCAGGAAGATATTCACCACGCGAGGAAGAAAAGGACTTATACACCACCAGGAAGATATTCACCACGCGAGGAAGGAAAGGACTGTATACACCACCAGGAATATATTCACCACGCGAGGAAGGAAAGGACTTATACACCACCAGGAAGATATTCACGACGCGAGGAAGGAAAGGACTGTATACACCACCAGGAATATATTCACCACGCGAGGAAGGAAAGGACTTATACACCACCAGGAAGATATTCACCACGCGAGGAAGGAAATGACTGTATACACCACCAGGAAGATATTCACCACGCGAGGAAGGAAAGGACTGTATACACCACCAGGAAGATATTCACCACGCGAGGAAGAAAAGGACTTATACACCACCAGGAAGATATTCACCACGCGAGGAAGGAAAGGACTGTATACACCACCAGGAATATATTCACCACGCGAGGAAGGAAAGGACTTATACACCACCAGGAAGATATTCACCACGCGAGGAAGGAAAGGACTGTATACACCACCAGGAAGATATTAACCACGCGAGGAAGGAAAGGACTATATACACCACCAGCGAGGTAGGAAAGGACTGTATACACCACCAGGAAGATATTCACCACGCGAGGAAGGAAATGACTGTATACACCACCAGGAAGATATTCACCACGCGAGGAAGGAAAGAACTGTATACACCACCAGGAAGATATTCATCACTCGAGGAAGGAAAGGACTGTATACACCACCAGGAAGATATTCACCACGCGAGGAAGGAAAGGACTGTATACACCACCAGGAAGATATTCACAACGCGAGGAAGGAAAGGACTGTATACACCACCAGGAAGATATTCACAACGCGAGGAAGAAAAGGACTTATACACCACCAGGAAGATATTCACCACGCGAGGAAGGAAAGGACTGTATACACCACCAGGAATATATTCACCACGCGAGGAAGGAAAGGACTTATACACCACCAGGAAGATATTCACCACGCGAGGAAGGAAAGGACTGTATACACCACCAGGAAGATATTAACCACGCGAGGAAGGAAAGGACTATATACACCACCAGCGAGGAAGGAAAGCACTGTATACACCACCAGGAAGATATTCACCACGCGAGGAAGGAAATGACTGTATACACCACCAGGAAGATATTCACCACGCGAGGAAGGAAAGAACTGTATACACCACCAGGAAGATATTCATCACGCGAGGAAGGAAAGGACTGTATACACCCCCAGGAAGATATTCACCACGCGAGGAAGGAAAGGACTGTATACACCACCAGGAAGATATTCACTACGCGAGGAAGGAAATGACTGTATACACCACCAGGAAGATATACACCACGCGAGGAAGGAAAGAACTGTATACACCACCAGGAAGATATTCATCACGCGAGGAAGGAAAGGACTGTATACACCACCAGGAAGATATTCACCACGCGAGGAAGGAAAGGACTGTATACACCACCAGGAAGATATTCACCACGCGAGGAAGGAAAGGACTGTATACACCACCAGGAAGATATTCACCACGCGAGGAAGAAAAGGACTTATACACCACCAGGAAGATATTCACCACACGAGGAAGGAAAGGACTGTATACACCACCAGGAATATATTCACCACGCCAGGAAGGAAAGGACTTATACACCACCAGGAAGATATTCACCACGCGAGGAAGGAAAGGACTGTATACACCACCAGGAAGATATTAACCACGCGAGGAAGGAAAGGACTATATACACCACCAGCGAGGAAGGAAAGGACTGTATACACCACCAGGAAGATATTCACCACGCGAGGAAGGAAATGACTGTATACACCACCAGGAAGATATTCACCACGCGAGGAAGGAAAGAACTGTATACACCACCAGGAAGATATTCATCACGCGAGGAAGGAAAGGACTGTATACACCACCAGGAAGATATTCACCACGCGAGGAAGGAAAGGACTGTATACACCACCAGGAAGATATTCACCACGCGAGGTAGGAAATGACTGTATACACCACCAGGAAGATATTCATCACGCGAGGAAGGACAGATCTGTATACACCAGGAAGATATTCACCACGCCATGAAAGAAAGGACTGTATACACCACCAGGAAGATATTCACCACGCGAGGAAGGAAAGGACTGTATACACCACAAGGAAGATATTCACCACGCGAGGAAGGAAAGGACTGTATACACCACCAGGAAGATATTCATCACGCGAGGAAGGAAATGACAGTATACTCCACCAGGAAGATATTCACCACTCGGGGAAGGAAACACTGTATACACCACCAGGAAGATATTCACCACACGGGGAAGGAAAGGACTGTATACACCACCAGGAAGATATTCACCACGCGAGGAAGGAAATGACTGTATACACCACCAGGAAGATATTCACCACGTGAGGAAAGAAAGGACTGTATACACCACCAGGAAGATATTCACCACGCGAGGAAGGAAATGACTGTATACACCACAAGGAAGATATTCACCACGCGAGGAAGGAAATGACTGTATACACCACCAGGAAGATATTCATCACGCGAAGAAGGAAATGACTGTATACACCATCAGGAAGATATTCACCACGCGAGGAAGGAAAGGACTGTATACACCACCAGGAAGATATTCACCACACGAGGAAGGAAATGACTGTATACACCACCAGGAAGATATTCATCACGCGAGGAAGGAAATGACTGTATACACCACCAGGAAAATATTCATCACGCGAGGAAGGAAAGAACTGTATACACCACCAGGAAGATATTCATCACGCGAGGAAGGAAATGACTGTATACACCACCAGGAAGATATTCACCCCGGGAGGAAGGAAATGACTGTATACACCACCAGGAAGATATTCACCACGCGAGGAAGGAAAGGACTGTATACACAACCAGGAAGATATTCACCACGCGAGGAAGGAAATGACTGTATACACCACCAGGAAGATATTTATCATGCGAGGAAGGAAAGGACTGTATAAACCACCAGGAATATATTCATCACGCGAGGAAGGAAATGACTGTATACACCACCAGGAAGATATTCATCACGCGAGGAAGGAAAGGACTGTAAACACCACCAGGAAGATATTTATCACGCGAGGAAGGAAATGACCGTATACACCACCAGGAAGATATTCACCACGCGAGGAAGGAAAGGACTGTATACACCACCAGGAAGATATTCACCACGCCATGAAAGAAAGGACTGTATACACCACCAGGAAGATATTCACCACGCAAGGAAGGAAATGACTGTATACACCACCAGGAAGATATTCACCATGCGAGGAAGGAAATGACTGTATACACCACCAGGAAGATATTCACCACGCCAGGAAGGAAATGACTGTATACACCACCAGGAAGATATTCACCACGCAAGGAAGGAAATGACTGTATACACCACCAGGAAGATATTCACCACGCGAGGAAGGAAATGACTGTATACACCACCAGGAAGATATTCACCACGCAAGGAAGGAAATGACTGTATACACCACCAGGAAGATATTCACC
>JAWPHD010015366.1:0-55739 GCA_037043455.1 Cyrtodaria siliqua | reverse complement strand
GGCACATGTTGCCTATGAATTTTGCCGTCCAATCTCTGTTCCAACAAAGTACTATCGATGATCCCGGCGAAAGCTAGAAGACAATGGGTTTTATAGCAAACATTACGCCCAAATCATTATTTCCCCCGTTCAGTCCGTGACAAACGTGGCTAAATCTACAGTATTGAATCTACACGAGATGGCCCCTTATACAATTTTGCCGTTTAAGGAAAATATACCTATACGTTAACATGCATTAGCACAAAACTAAACTTATGACACGGCCTCTCTGGCAGCCACTTAAATGTGCACGCTTTTACGTGTTACATGAATAGATCATGAATATTGTGAAATTGTTTCAACTCGAACAATAGATTTTGGGTGTAACCGATACAAGAGCTATATACGACCAGTACGCTCTACCCGTGACATTTTGTGACAATATTATACACACCTGCTAATATTACACCCAGTCCAGCCGTTTAGTCCCACTATAAAAGTCAATGCCTTAAAATGGTACACTTTTTTTTTCTTCAAATTTACTATGGTGATGAATTTCAAAAATACTATCTAGTAGATATTCGAATTTATGAAGGCTCAAGGTCATGATTTATACTAATTTAAAAAAACACATTTCTTCCACTTTGCTTGTTCTTCATATTTTGTTTAAGGTCTATGTAAGTTTTCATAAAGATACATGTATGCATTTTGTGCTTTTATTGAGGATCCGTCGGCCATAGTTCTTTAGTTGTCCGCAATGTTTGTTTTCATATTATTTGATATATATTGTTATTGATCATTCAAAGCCATGATTCGATGTTTGATACATCGAGGTCATAAATTAATGGTATTTTGCAAGAAATAAATATTGTATATATTAATTTGCAGCCTCCCATTGATCTGTTTTTAACCCGACGAGAATCTACCCCACCCTAAGTTATCACGATATACCATAAAGATAACACGTCGGTAACATAATTATGTATGTGGGTCTATGCAATTTGCACGTAAAATAAATGTTAATTTCATAGACGAGTATGTTGGTTTAAACTTATTTTATTTCCAATATTTATACAATCGGTGAAAATGTACATAATACAAAATGTGAAAAAGGATTGGAACGAAAGCAGTTGCTTATAGAGTTCCTTTCCTAGCTGTGTATGTTCGGGGTTCGGGGTCAATGATAAATTGACATAGATATGACCAATAATAATTATACAAAGTCATGTGTAAACAATGTCGGTGATAAAAATAACGCAACTATATTGAGAACATACTTTTATAGGTTATCGAAAATCGTTCTCATTTCAATAAAAAGGGGGATAATTTTAAAATTACGAAATGGTATGTTTTTATTTGACAATAACATTCTTTTGTGAACACATTTTAGCGATTTTTAAACAATGACAGAATGGGCAATTCTTGTCAATGCCAAAAATAAAATGTGTTCACAGCAATACGTTTGTATAATGAAATAAGTTGTTTATAATATATGGGAGGTAATTCTAATATTTTGCGTTGAAAATAATATAAAATAAAACTCTTTTTTTTGAAAATCACATCTCTAATAGCTTCAAACAATTACAGCAATGTTTATATGTTTATGTATGTCCCTAAAAAGTCGTGCTAAACATTTTTTGTTCATTTTGTTTATTAATAAATGACCTAACTAAAATACTGGCTGAAAAAGTAAGAACACAATTATGTTAGATAGTAAATAGTGTACGATTAAAAATGTAAACTATGAACAACATCAGCACAAATATACTATGGTATGCACTCTTCGTGTAAAATTCATAATTAGGCATTCATTGTTTTCCTAATTTAATTATTTCGATATGAACAAAGATGATAGCTTTTCCGGAAATTAAATACAGAATGAATTTATTTTGGATCAACTTTAACTTGTGATTCTAGAGAAGTAAGACGGCCGTACTAGCTCAGTGGACAGGCCCATGCGCTTTCTGACCTCTGCCCTGCGAGGATGGAAGCCCTTTCAATGGCGTCTCTAATGGGAATCTTCATTCTTTATTATCACCCTCTCTGTGGTCCTGAAGTTTGAAAATCCATTTGTATTACCCCTAATGTCGCACTTTACTGAGAATGTGTCTGTAACGTCATAGTGGGCCAGCGACCACAGAGGGGAGAATGTGTCTGTAACGTCATAGTGGGGCAGCGACCACAGAGGGAGAATGTGTCTGTAACGTCATAGTGGGGCAGCAACCACAGAGGGGAGAATGTGTATGTAACGTCATAGTGGGGCAGCGACAACAGAGGGAAGAACGTGTCAGTAACGTCATAGTGGGGCAGAGACCACAGAGGGGAGAATGTATCTGTAACGTCATAGTGGGGCAGCGACCACAGAGGGGAGAATGTATCTGTAACGTCATAGTGGGGCAGCGACCACAGAGGGAGATGATAATAAAGAATGAAGATTCCCATTAGAGATGCCATTGAAAAAGTTCAAACGGCTTGATGCAAGGCTTAAATGGCGAGTTAATTTTAAAGTTTAAACAATTTTGTTATAATTGTGCAAATAATGGTGCAAAAAAAGTGTTTTATTTGTAAGATGCTGGTTTGTATTTTGTTTTGACATGATTCGCATGTTTACAGGACACAAAGTTAACTCAAATGACATGTCGCCAGTACTTAGATATCTCCGCCCTATTGCTGATGTCGGAGTATATTGACAATAATTTATATAACATAGTTGCACGTGCTTCAAACACGTGCTGTTGTTTGTTGGAGGTATCGTTCTGGTTTGATTGGTTGAACTGGATAAATGATTGACAACTGGAGACATGTTAATTGATTGATTCCTTATTTGTTTCAATTTGACAATCCCTATTCCATGTTCAAATATACACACTTTCCACCGGAATACAAAGTAAATAGGCATAAGAGAAAATACAGTTACTTTATACGTTTTTTAACAAACACAATTGCGAAATAATAACTTGGGTCTAATAACTCGAAAATGATTAAAAAAATATAGGCACTGGTGTTATAAATCCACTAATAAAATAAAAAAGACTAAACCTGTACTGGCAATATTTGGAAAATTACTTCTGATCATATAACGGTTTACGAAAAACTCGATTCGATTCTGATTTTGTTTTAGGCGTAGATGTAAGCTCCTCTATAATATATTAAATGTCCCCCCTCCCACCATCTTAACTATTTTTTAGCACACTCCAAATGCTTGAATATAGCAATATATTCTTAATTATGGCTTAACCCAAAAAATCATTTACACAGAAGTATTTTATTTTATTTTCTGCTTAGATTTATGCTGCTCTGGTATATAATAAATGTCTTCCAACCCTCACCCCACCCACCCCACCCCACCCCATCCCATGTTACTTTGTTAAGAACATTTCAAAATGGCCGCCATCCAAATGCTTAAAGATAGCAATATATTTTTATATATATTTAGATTTAATCTCCTCTATAGGATAGTAAATGATTTTTGCTTATGTTAAGACTCCTATTTAGCATATTAAAAGTCATTCTTCTGGATTACATTCTGATTAAACTGTGATGTAAGTATTCACCCACATATTTACAGAACATAGGACAGCGGGCTTCAAGTTGCCCACACCCATACAGTCTCAAACAGACCATACTTATGTAACACGTAGGAGTGTTCAGAACATAGAGGAAGAGGGCTCAAATTACCCCACCCATACAGATACAGGCCATTACCTTTCATGTTACATGTACGTATATATCCCATGTATTGTACGGAACACAGAAGGGTGCTTCAAGTTACCCACACTGCTTCAAATACTGGCCAAACCTGTCTTTTTAGTTCAACCTACCTCCACTCATACAGATATATGTCATTCTAGTCGTATAACACTTACGTATATACCTACGTATTGTAAGGAACATACCTGTTGTTATAGAAGGCTGCAAGTTGCAACACTCATACAGATACAGGCATTTTCCTGTCATGTTACATGTAAGATCACAACTCTATATTGGACACAACACTTGAGACAGTGGGTTACCGAGACTTATACATATATTATACAGACCATACATGCCAGTCCTGTCAGGTTACGTGTAAGCCCACAGCCAAGTATGTATGGAACATAGAGTCAGAATGCTTTAAGGTACCGACCATTTTGATTTCGGGGTGTTGGGGAGGGGGTGCGGTAGGATTGGGATCTGGGAATTTTCCTTAAAAAATATTCTGGCCCTTGAATTGTTGAAAAAATATATCTTGGGTGGGGAGTGGAAGTGAAGTGTTACTGAATAGGAAAGAAACAGAATACAATACAATATTTTCATTGGGGGAGTCTAAGGTGGAGAGTATGTGTGTTTGTGTGTGGGGGTTGGGAGTGGGGAGGGGTTGGAAGAAAACATGGTAACTGAAGAGAAACCCCAAAAGAATAGAACACATATTTGTCTATTTATTTGTGGTGATGGTGGTGGTGGTGTAGGAGTGGGGAAGGTTTGGGGCTTATGGGGCTAATGACATTTACAGGCTTGCCATCGTTATTTGTTGTATGCAGCGAGTTTCATTGAAATATATGAATCTGCTTAAAAAACTTTAACTGAAATTCTAAGATGACTTGTCAAACTCCTTTGACAGAGATATATGGCTAGTGGGTATTGAAATAAATGGACTTGCCAACAAATAAAATAAAATAAATTCTAAGTCGAAAAGGGGCTACATATTTTCTAAAATACAATACAGAAAATATGTATCCAGAAAAAGGGCCATAACTTTGCTAAAATGCAATACAGAGATATGGAACATGTGTCTACTAGCATCCATGCTTTACTGAAGTTGTATGAATAATTAGCAATCACCCATTGAAATACAAGGACTTGCCTAAAAACTTTAACCAGAATTTTGAAGTCGAAAAAGGAACATAACTTTGTTTAAATGCAATACAGAGTTAATATGGAACATGTGTCTACTAGTTCCCTTGCAGGGTCTTCCACAGAAATTATTGAAGGGATAGGGGAAATTAAATTTGAATGTTATGGGGTGAGTGTGCGAGGGAGTTACCTTTCGGGTGACCAATATTTTCATGATTTATTTAGATGCAATTTGAAGTATATTTCAACTGTAAATGAAAGGATTTTTAAGATGCATAGCCTACAAGGAGCTATTTATAGACAAGTATAATGCATTTTGCAGGTTTAGTGGTGTTTTTAAGGGATAAGGCAGAGAGGTCAAAGGATAGGGGGTTAATTAAGGAGTAGGGGGAATTAGATTTTGAATGAAATGATAGGGGGAATATGCTCTTAAATGGCCTGTGAAAAACACTGCCTTGATATTCCAAGCTTTGAAGTTTTGTTGATGTACGACTTTCAGTCAGTTATTAAAATATATGGTCTTGTCAAAAAAAAGAACTTAAAACAGAAATTCAAAGTAAGAAAATGGCATGCTTTTGCTTAAATGCAATACGTTATGGAACATGTGTCTACCAGTGTCCTTGCTGGTACTGATGACATATTTTAAGTTTCACTGAACAGTGGTTGCTGAAATAATTGGACTTGGCCAACGTACAACTGAAAACCAACGTCGACGCAGAAGTTGAGTAGTTCTACAACAGCTCTTCTTATTCTACGAATAGTAAAACTTAAAAAATATATATTCTGGCTTTCAAGTTGAGGAAAAAAAATCTGGCCGGTGTACTAGGCGAAATAAAAATCCCGGCTTTAAAGAAATGCAAAAAATAATATTCCGGCTCAAAGGAAAATCCCAGGCCTCCCCGCCAGAAATCAAAATGGTCAATCCCTAAGTAGCCTATACTGAAACAGATATAGGCCATGCATGTCAATTTATTCGTTTATTGTACAGAACATAGCTTCAGAAGTCCTCAAGTAGCCCATACTCATACATATTTAGGTCTTACCTATTATGTTATACCATATATTGTACAGAACATTGATACTGATATTAAACCCACCAACACTCATATAGATACAATCCATACCTGTCATGTGACACTTATACACCCACGCTTTAAGCTACTCACACCCATACTGATAAAGGCCATATCATACACGTAAATATACACCCACATATTGTACAGACAAATATATAGAGCCAGAAGGCTTCAAGTAGCTCACACTCATACAGATACAAGCCATACCTGTAATGTTACAAGTAAGTACACACCCACCCATTGGAAACAACCTAGAGTAGCGAGCTTCAAATTACCCATTTCCGCACAAATTCAGGCCATACATGTCATGTTACACGTAAGACCACACCTACATATTTGTACAGAACATAGACACAGCAGGTTTCAATATACACACAGGCCACACCTGTAATGTTTCTCGCAAGACCGCTCCATTACATCAAGTGTGATATAGGAAATTAGGGATATTCTGACATTTCAGTATAATAAATAAAATAGTGAATAAGCATTTAAAATATATGTTTGTTACAGAAATCAATATCTTTAGTTATTTTCCTACCTGTTTCACCCTGAAAAATACATTTAGTGATTCACGAACATTTGGGGACCCTTTTAAAAACAAGACGAAATCATGTATAAAATATTATTATACCTAATATGGTAAACGAAAATAAACGATACGCTAAAAAAATATTTTCATTGAACTATTCCAGAAATCTGCAGTTTTAGTACTTTATTTTTACTATTATTTTTTCCCCATTTTTTTTTGCCAAGACCCGTATTTATCCTTTTATTTATTTATTTATTTATTTATTTATTTATTTATTATTTCATACAAATATATCATTACACATAAATGGGTAAATAAAGTAATGAATAAGCATTTAAAATACATGTTTATTGACTTATTCCAGAAATCAGCAGTTTTATTTGTTTTTTTTTCAACATTTTGACTACCCCGCACCCTCCCAAAAAAAATAAATAAAAAAAATAAATAAATAAATGTATATATATATATATTTAGGGATTCACGAACCTTTGGTCACCTTTTTAAAAATAAGATGAAATGTACGAAATATCATTATACCTAATATGGTAAAAGAAAATAAGAGATTCGCTAAAGAAATATTTTTTAATGAACTATTCCAGAAATTAGCAGTTTTAGAGTTTTTTTACTATTTTTTTCATATTTTTTTGCCAAAAGACCCATATTTATCCCTTTATTTATTTATTATTTCATAGGAATATATAATTACACTTAAATGGGTAAATAAAATAATGAATAAACATTTAAAATATATTTTTATTGACTTATTCCAGAAATCAGCAGATTTTGTTATTTTCCCAACTTTTTGACCCCAAAAAAGTACATTTAGGGATTCACGAACCTTTGGGGACCCTCTTAAAAATATGGAGAAATATAAAACACACATTTGAGGAAAGTTCGGTGCTTTTGTCCAGCGTGCCTAGATTGAGTCTTAAAACCTGGGTTTTGGTCCATAGCTATACAGCATATACACATGATACGCACTGTTTACGCTATCGCAACGAACTCATTAACAAAAATAAAATAAAAATAAATATTTCCTTTGTATATAATGCATATTGTGTGTCTTAAGACTAAAGTTTGCCTTTTTAAAGTTCTCGAGAAATATCAGAACGCAATACGTAGTTTGAACTGTTAAACCTTTTTTTACGAGCATAACAAAGTGAACATTAAACTAAACGTTCAGGTGCACTGTTTGACTACAGAATACGAATTTTCAGTTGTCCCGTAAATGACTAAATGATTACCCACTATAATTTTTCATGAACGAAGGGATCTCTTCCGGTACAGTGAACATTCTACATGTTTTTGCAATTTCCTTTGGCTCTGAAATTACATTCAATATGTCATTTCTGTTCCTCCATATTGTGTCTTCGACTCTAGTCCGTTTAAAGCGTCCCTCATTTTGCCCGCACTCTCCCATACAGGTTAGTCCACACTTTTCTAGATGTAGTTTTTATTTTCGTACAATACCGCAATGTAAACATATTCCACATTATCTTTTCTTGAATTTTATTCAATTCCCTTACTGGTTTCTTATTTTCTGTTGGCTTTTTCATCAATCTATGGTTTTCCCATGGGACGTTTATGTGTTTATTTTCTTTCCGTATAGCAACCTGCAAAGACACAATCATGTTGTCTCCTTATAGTATGCTACACCTCATCAGCTTTACCCGCTAGAAACCTACTATTATCATCTCTTGAAGAAATTCTTGAATTTTTCTCTTGGTCTTCATAGTCTAGAGGCCACTCGACGATTTTTGAGTCGAGTTCAACATTTTGCGAGGAGCATAGAAACCTAATCATTAGAAAGGGTAATATCTTACATTTGTCGTGGTGCCTGTGTTCTGCCCTGATTTTGTACGAGACAGGGGAAACTTGAGGTCAAATGTCATGACCCTTTTTCAGAATATTTAATTGAAAAATTTACATTTTTGAAAGCCATTATTGTTTTGTTTATGCATGAAGCATATTTCGGGCATAAGCTAACATAAGTAAAAGACTCACAGATGAGCTGATATACGGTGGTAAGTCTTCGCTCGTTGTCCGTCCGTCCGTCCGCCCATCCGCTGTCTATCCGCCCGGGAGAACGTCTAGTAGCCACTCAGTGAATTGTGAGTCGAGTTCAACATTTTGCGAGGAGCATAGAGACAGGTATCAATCGAAAGGGTAATATCATACATTTGTCGTGGTATCCGTGTTCTGCCCTGCTTTTGTATATGACAGTGATAAATTGCGGTCAAAGGTCATGACCCTTCTTCAGAATATTTATTGAAAAATTGAATGTACAATTTTGAAAGCCATTTTTATTATTTTTTGTTTATGTACGAAGCATATTTCGGTCAGAAGCTAATATAAGTAAAAGTCTCAGAGGTCAGGGGCGTAGCCAGAGCCTTTTGTATATTCAGAATATGCCCTGGTGGAGGGTGGGGGAGGGGGTGTCCCCCTCCTGTTGGCGGGGATCCTGGGGGCGTCCCCCGGGAAAATTTTGAAATTTGAGTGCAATTTCTGAGGTTTGTGGCTTCATTTGAGCGAGATTTTGGAGGCTTTCGCCTCCATTCATTAAGTGTCTTTTTTAAAATAGTGCCTCACTCCCTACCCCGCTTCAGTTGTTATTGCTGATTTTAAAAAATAAGCACTTTTATTTTTTCACATTCGATTTTCTAGAGTACGCCCAGGCGCACAGGAGTATGCCTGGCTACGCCCCTGGAGGTGAGCTGATATACGGTGATAAGGCTTCGTCCTCGTCCGTCCGTCCGCCTATCAGCCGTCTGTCTGGAAGAACGTCTAGTAGCCACTCAATGAATTGTGAGTCGAGTTCAGCAATTTGCGAAGAGCAAAGAGACAAGTATTACTCAAAGTGTAATATCTTACCTTTGTCGTGGTACCCGTGTTATGTCCTGATTTTGTATGTGACAGGGGTAAATTGAAGTCAAAAGTCATGACCCTTTTCCAGAATATTTAATTGAAAAATTTAAAGTACATCTTTTGAAAACCATTAATATTTTGTTTATGCATAAAGCATCTTTATGTCATAAGTTAACATTAGTGACAGGATCAAGTAAGCTTATGTACGGTGATAACATTTCTTCGGTCGTCGTCCGTCCGTCCGCCCGCCAATCCGCCGTTCGTCCGCGCATTTGCGGTGTAATAGCCACTCCATGAATTGCGAGTCGAGTTCAAAATAGTGCAAGCAGCAAAGAGATAGTTATCACTCGAAAGGGTATTCTCCCGCCTTTGTCGTGGTACCCATGTTTATCCCTGATTTTGGTTGGTTGTAGTCGGGGTACATTGAGGTCAAAGGTCATGAACCGTTTTCACAATAATTAAATAAAAAATGACATGTAATTTTTGAAAAGCATCATTATTGTGTTTGTGTGAAACTGTTTTCGGTAATAAGCTAACATGAGCCAAAGGTTCATAGCTGAGATAATAAATAATGATAGCTTTTTCCTCGTCCGTCCGTTCGTCCGCCCATCCGCCGTCTCGTCCGTCTATTCGCCGTCTGTCCATACGGAATATGATGACCACTCGACGAATTCTGAGTCGAGTTCAACGTTATGAAAGTATCATAGAGACAGGAATCACTTGAAAGGGTATTTACTTGCCTTTATCGTGGTACCCATGTTCTATCTTTATGGTCCGTGTATTATGCCTTATTTATTTCTTTATTTTACTTTTATCTATCTATCTATCATCTATTTTATTTCATCTTCTTTGCATTACTAGTCAAGTCCTTTCCGTAGAGTTATGGTCAAAGATGACAGCTCAACGTACACGTGTACATGTATCGCCAATAAAACAGGACGACAAACGATACGAGTGACACATCGTATACAATCGTAACTAATCGGTAATTTCCGTATCACTCCGCTGAAAGAATCATAAAGAACAACGAAATCCTGATGGATATGACTAGCTAGGTCTATTGACTAGCTAGGTCTATGTCGTATCGTATATTTGAAAACGACGTATTTATAGGGAAGTATGTGATAAATGTTTTTATCACATATATGTACTTCCCTATAAATACGTCGTTTTTGAATATACGATACGACATAGACCTAGCTAGTCATATCCATCAGGATTTCGTTGCCGAGCAATAAAGCATGGCAATAAAGCCATGAAATATAGGGTGCAAAAATGTCATATCACGGAAATAACCGAATGTTCACCTCGATCCTTTTACCGAAGTGATATGGAAATAAACGATTAATTACGATTGTATACGATTTGTCACGCGTATTGTTTGTCGTTTCATTAGTTACTTCCATCCTGTTTTCGCGGCAGATTATTGGCTATATAATCATTATCCGTGGAAAAAATAAACACTTGTGACAATACACCTTGAATAGAAAATTTAAAATTCGATGGAATTCATTTTCAATAAAATTTCGGACAAAAATAAATGTTGTGTACCACTTATGTGACATACATGATGAGCACATGAAGATGGACGAGATCTAAAAAACAAATCTCCCTGGGAAACAGCGTAGTGAGTGAGCTGAAGTTGAAATTTCGACAAAGCTCAAGTATATGATAAATAGAATAAAAAATGTGTATTTTTATATCACACCCTATATCAGGCCCTGGACCCATATCAGCCCTCGAGCTAAAGCTTTGGATATCCCCAAAAATCACAATGCGTACCGCGTTGGCTCTTGATAGCTCAGAAAAATATATTCTTGGCGTTAATGTTAACTAGCATACTTGTCTTTCAACAGACAGAAATGTTACAATAAAAAAGAGAGTTGTTCCTTTAATACTAGTGAGCAGACATCCCACGTATGCTAATTATTTGTTAAAAACGCATGACATTTTCCCCATAGTTGGCTTGCTTATGGTTCTAACAAAATTGTATAAACAAAAGTCATACATAGTGTTTTTCATAGATACCAGTAGTTTTCATTAAAATTGCGACACAAGGTAAATAGACCATGAAATATAAAATCAAAATAACAAATTACAAGAAACGTGGAAATTCCACGAAAACCAGGTTTTCCATTTGAAATGCTATTACAGTACCGGTAAGATGAACATGAAATAAAAAAAGTTTTTCTTCAAAAAAACCCAGCAAATTATATAAATGACGTTGTTGAAGTTCTAGTATTAAAGTGATAGAAATAGTGTGCAATATAGAATAAACAGAATGACATGTGAATCACAAACATAAATGCATACACAGTAAATAAGGACTGTAAAGGAAGAAAAGATGTGTTAGTAAGGCAACTATAAGTAACATACGCAGCAAGTTTCTTTGCAGCATCTCATTCTTAACTTAAGTAATTGAGCGGATTTTTTTTTCTATTTGTAGTAACAGTGAACTTGGCGTGAGAGGTGTTGCATCTTATAATTACCTCTCATGAACAGACCTAATAAAACCGAGTCTGATACTTTTCTCTCGTGTTTGTGTTTGTTGCTTCCGACGAATGACCTTTTCACATTCGCACTAACATTTGTTTAGTGCTGTGTGGCGGCCAATATCTCATTCCTTACTTAAGTTATTGAGCAGAAACCGTTTTTTCTATTTTGAGTAGCAGTGACCTTGACCTTGAACCCAGTGATCCCAAATGCAATCACAAGCTTCCTTTCCATATAAGCGCTATCTACCCTGCAAGTTTCATCACAATACCTCATTACTAACATACCGCTCGCGATACGACATACCCCTCGCCAAACGACATACCCCTAATCGAATCAGGTATAAGGAAAACCTCGCTAAAAACTGAAAATCATTACTGCGATTCTAATTCTATTGTTGCCCCGTGTGGTTCTCGGGGGCCCCGTTTGGTCACGGGGCAAAGAATAGTGCCACTGCAGATCCCTTTAGAGGGATAGGCAGAGGGGTAGAATCCCCCCAAATTCATGATCATTTTATCATTTTTTGTTCATGTTCATTAAAGGTCTTCATCATGATCACTGCATTGTTTCAGGTGCTATCTCGCTCGCATCAAAGAGCAGTGGCAGAAAAACAATAACGTGGCTCCCGCGTAAATGGAGTTTCTACGATAGAATTTGCAGCAACTCTGCAGTTCAGGGTGAGAAGGTTCTAGGCCCATTTTCCATATTTTATCTCGATGTACATGGAAGATGAGCCTGGAATGTTCATGCCTTTTAGGCGCCATATAACCTCTTCATGTGTTGGTGCGCCTTAAAACCCCAATTCAATCAATCAATTCTATTGTTATTTACGTATATTAAGCGTTTCGCATATGCAGTACTTAACGGCTCATCCACGCGGTGCCGGATAGTTAAAGCCGCTCCAGAGACAGAGTTATACTATATAGGAATCCGGGAATTCTTACTAACGGATAGTAACATTCTTATCGTTCTTTAACGTGTTCAAGAGGATATACTCCAATAAACGGAACAGTCCGGGTTACGTCCCCATCTGACAAACGAGACTAAGGACGTGTGTTGCTTAAGAACATTCCAACGAAACTTGTCTTAAATGTGAAGCTTGAACTGGGACCGCCAAACCGGCACCCATATACAATATCAGGTATTTATTGAAGGTAACAACAATTGATTTTCCTTATCAATTGGCATTCCTTATCAATTGGCACCAATTGACTCTATAAAATACCATGTTGAATTTTGAATTTTCATTTAACAAAATCGTAAAATAGGAGCCTTCAGCTTTGGCATCAAGATGTCTCGTAACTTTCAAAATCAGGACTGTAGATGGATTCTATTCTAATATTGAACATTTATTTATTCCAACCGAATGCATTAAATAAATGTTTTAACGGTACTTTGGTCGACATGAAAACTACTAGGGAAATAAAAGTATTTTTCAAACTTAAAAAAGTGACTTCAGAACCACGTTAATAACATTAATAACGTCAACGTTATCTGCGGTATTTACAATAGTTAGCAATCCCAACTGGCATGAATATAAAGATTAAATTCATGTTTACGTATCATACACCACTGTATAAATTTTGCTATCTTATATAAATTGAAAACTTACAAAGCTATCTTGGTCAATTTTCATTTTCACCTAATAAAAAAACTTGAAAAATGGGCATAACCTATAACCTCGATTGTCTCTCGTCACGTGCAAAATCGGGACTGAACACGGATTCCATGAAAAAGGCCAATGATACCAAATATTTTGCTCCTCGCAAAATGTTGAGCTGGAGCCTTAACTAGAGCAGATAGGCTAAAGTGGCCTCTAGACTATCATCTTTATTGCGTCCTTTCTAGAATGTTTTTTTATATCAACAGTTTTATTCATTTCAATCAATTCTACGACTGTATTTAGTGTGTAGTCCTAACATTGCTCTCATCCTGTATCCCTCCATGGCCTGTCCAGTCACAACACGCATGACAACATTTTGACTACTAGTAATTGCTTCTTTCACTTATACATTCTGCAAACAATATTTTGTCCTAATTTCTGAAACTCTATTTGGATTGACCCTGCCTCTTTCAATAACGTATCTGTTTTGCTTCTTGGTGTCGATGCTGTTTATTTCTGTTTTATTCTTCGTAGCTTTTTCCTATATTTGTCAAACGTTCACTTTAATTCTTCATTTTTGTCTTTCAGTGTTTTTATTATTTAGCTAATGCGCCGGACACCGTTTCCACTCGATTGGCGAGAGCTGTCCACAGATGGGCTTCTTGACCCCATGAATGGAAGTTTAATTTTCAGTGGATCTTGCTTTTCATCGGTAGTACTATTTATTCCGTTATCGTCGATTGTCTACGTAGATGGATATTGTTCATTTTCTGGATTATGTTCAGTGTCATTGATAGTTTCTGATTGCTTGTTTGACTGATTGTTTGATTTGCGTTTCCTTCTGAAACGTGTTGCATCTCTCTTATTCCTGTCATGAGTTTTCATTAGTGTGTTACTGCTGAACTCCGCAGTAGGGACAAAGTAACATTTTACTCTCCTGTGTGTTCTCTTCTGAGCCATTTATCGCCTAATTCAGCCTTCTCCCGGGCCCAATACTCTTTCATTCTCAGAGCTTTCGTTTTCGCCATCCTACAATGCACACTGTATAAGAAAACATAATTAAGTTCAGCAGATTCACTATTCACATTGTACATACAACTGCTAGTTGTATGGTCATATGAAATACCCGCACCTTTTTGTCATTAGATGGTATTTCAACTTTGAAAAGAAAACGCTTCTTAACAAAGGAACATGAATTATTCATATCAATTATAAACTGAACATTGAGTGTGGCTAAACAATCTGTAGAAGTAATCAATCATTTACTGTATATCTGTAGAAGTAATCAATCATTTACTGTATATCTGTAGAAGTAATCAATCATTTACTGTATATCTGTAGAAGTAATCTATATCTGTAGAAGTAATCAATCATTTACTGGATATCTGTAGAAGTAATCAATCATTTACTGGATATCTGTAGAAGTAATCAATCATTTACTGTATATCTGTAGAAGTAATCAATCATTTACTGTATATCTGTAGAAGTAATCAATCATTTACTGTATATCTGTAGAAGTAATCAATCATTTACTGTATATCTGTAGAAGTAATCAATCATTTACTGTATATCTGTAGAAGTAATCAATCATTTACTGTATATCTGTAGAAGTAATCAATCATTTACTGTATATCTGTAGAAGTAATCAATCATTTACTGTATATCTGTAGAAGTAATCAATCATTTACTGTATATCTGTAGAAATAATCAATCATTGACTGGATATCTGTAGAAGTAATCAATCATTTACTGGATATCTGTAGAAGTAATCAATCATTTACATCAATCATTTACTGGATATCTGTAGAAGTAATCAATCATTTACTGATTATCTGTAGAAGTAATCAATCACTTACTGGATACACTATGATCATTTACGGAGCAACTTTTCAGATACTACTGTTTTAATCATCGTTATGTTCACATTCCCAAAGGAGTGTGGTTTTGAAGAACAGACACTACTCTGTACAAAGAATGTTTCTATTTATATATAAGCAGATACACCTTCAATCCTTGATTCTTAGTTTCACTCCAAGCTCGTTTTGTCATAGAGTGTGACTTGTGACACGTTACTTACAATGTTATACAACCTTTTATTTCTGTTTATTTATTTACATGTTATTAATATGTTTATTAAATACACTTTAAACGTTTTGTTAAGCATTGGAATAAAAATATAAACTCTGTTTCCAATCACCATAAATAATTTAATGTTTTATAGCAATCATTTATGCAACAAATATATCATTTACGGGACATGCATATCAACACATATTTCCCCAACACAATGTGAATATACATTCAACTACACCTATGAGGAGGTAGAATGGGGTTTCGTACATGTGGGAAAATTGTTTGTAATATGCAGCATGGCAAATATTTCATAAAAGAATAAAACATCAATACTCACCCAAATTCCACTGTTTTCACACGCGTAACTTTTTCAAAGTAAGCGCCTCTGATTAACTTTTTTTTTTTACATCCGATTAGTCGTTAAATGAACCGAAAGATGCATAATACGCGAATTAGACAATGATACTGGCAGGAAAATTCAACATTTGTCTCGTAAATGATGACTCGTAAATGATGCTTTTTTTTTAGTATATTTTAATTCTGAGCTGTCTGATTGAAAAGTAAAGCATTCAAGCAAATTTGAAATTGATTTGAAACATGAACACATGTATACAGAACAGAGTTAAGCTTATTGTTACATTATATCGCCCATAATGAAAATATGTCAGCAAGTATAAGTAAAGACTCGTAAAAATTACGGTTGCCTTTTATACAGAAACCCTTGCATCGTGTTTTAACCCGAGTAAATCACATATAATAACCCATGTTATCAGGTTGTTTATTATATTAGATATCTGATTTCCTGTATTAAGTCAACATTTTTTATGTATTGTGTTATTACGTCCACTACAGCAGTTTGGACGCGTAAATGATATGTAGTTTGCGGACACGCAAAATTAAATGAATATACATTTTGTTGGTAAAACTACAGCATGTCAACTACATAATTTGGGTAGAATATGTCATTAAATACTAGTATGATTTAGATGTTACTAAATAAGGCCATTTTGCACTTTGTTTTGACTGCGGACACCTGATTTTTGCTACCCACGTAGTTTTATACATTTTTTTATAAGATATTTAAAAAACAAACATTTAGAGACATCTTGATAAAGTTATAGAAGCCTATTCAAACACTCTCTATGTTTCAATGCCTTTGATACAAAGCTGTAAAGACCTCGGACAGCAATTGTCACGTTTTACTGAACATGGGTCTACACGTTAATGGGACATACTCCCATTTATCGCTACTAGTGTTATTCAGCCCGGTGGTTCTTTCTATAATATATTTGCATGGAGTTTAACGTCACTTTTAACGATCTTTGTCATATCTTGAAGGTGTCTACCTGTCTCGGTGAGCTCACTGCTCAACTTAATAGTGCTGCCACACTGGAATATCACGCCGTAGACACATGCCATGACGTTAATGGGACATACCCCCATTTTACATTTTATTGACACCGAACCAACCAGTACTAACACTAGCCGTTATATATTGAGTGTCCAGCAAGGGAGCCATTAATACCATTTTGTGAAGTCTTTGGTGTGACCCGGTCAGGGACTCAACCTACTACCTCCCGCCTGCGAGAAGAACGCTCTACCACGAAGCCATCGTCGCGATGTTTCTTTCTTGATGATTTGTTTGGTTGTTTGTTTGTTTGTTTGTATGGTGTTTTAAGTCATTTTCAACCCATGCATGGTTACATATGACTGTCGAGTTTTTGTGGTGGAGGCAGACCACCCACTTTTCCTGGGTAGAAACAGTACTGTACACCTCCTTCCATCCGTAAGAAGCGACACTTCCTCACTTACAAGTCGAGCTCCCAGTGGAATTCGAACCCGTGAGAGGCGAACATTTACAACGCAAGGTCGTTAACCATTCGGCCACGGAGACGCTCTTTCTTGATGGAATTGAGCTTGATGAAATGGAACGTGATACAAAACGAAGCTGAGAGGTAAGGTGTTACGATATTCATTGTTACGATGATAAAATTTGCTGGGTGGTGTAACGATTTAATGCTCCCATTTCCCGACATATCTAGGTGTTTTTGTTTAATAGTTGCAGAAAACGTATGCAATTTTCAAACTATGGTGTTTTTCCGTCCAAAACAATCATTGCGTAGAATGCTTTACACAGAGATCAGTGGTTTTGTTTACTTCATGATTTTTACTAATAAGTAAATCCAAAAGAAAGAACACTGTAAGCTCTGCCGTCGATCTACGATTGACATTTTTGCTGGCACTCGGGATTTTCCGGCAGGGAATTTAAATTCCACGAAATTGCACTGTGCATACAAACACAATTACAGGCAGAATAATAGACAGCCGTCCAATGTCTAAAACAAGAGAGCCAAACAGCCCTGAATTGCTAATCTTACGACATTGCCAATTGTAGACACGCGAGGTCTGGTAAGTTCAGAGTAGAAGACTTTTCAAAATGTTAACGTGACATGAATATTAAATACTCGCCTGTTAAGAAGCGTCATGTATTTCTACCGGGGCGGCTTCATATTTCTCACACATGGTCTACAATAATCGTACAAACCCAGTTATATAATATGAGACATTTTGCGATTGATGTGTTGCTATATCCACGGAATATCTCCATTTTATTCGAATAAGCCAGTGTTGTTTTCCAGCATGTTCAATTTATGTTAATCATTAGTATAATTCTCAAAACACATCAGGCCTTCTGCGCTATTGCGAAATATGGAGCTTGTGAATATGAAGAGACCAAACAGTGATAGCTTGAGTCCATTCATTCTTCCGGCCGTCAGTCCGTTCGTCCGTTACAATTTTCGTGTCCGCTGTGTAACTCCCACATGCATGGACGGATTTTGAAATAAATTGGAACATAAACTCATCTCATTTAAGATGACGTGCAAAACCCAACACCTGGATCTGTAAAGGTCATCATAAAGGTCATATACTTTTTAGACGCATGTAATACGGTCCATTTCGTGTCCGCACCATAACTTTTCCATGCAAGGGTTTTTTTTGGAATCAATTGGCACAACTACCCAATGTCATCAAGACGCACAACTACCCAATGTCATCAAGACGCACAACTACCCAATGTCATCAAGACGCACAACTACCCAATGTCATCAAGACGCACAACTACCCAATGTCATCAAGACGCACAACTACCCAATGTCATCAAGACGACGTGCAGAATCCAACACCCGCGTCTGCTTACGTTTTTATATTAAAGTATATTTTGTGTCCGCTATAGGAATATAGATTTGCCTTTGTCCGTACATTCCCTTGTTTTTTTTTTGTTTTTTTTTGTTCTTCTCTCTTTACCTTTCTGTCAATACTTCTACCCAGAAGACAACTAACGTACTTTGGCGGGGGATATACATTCATTGAACAGATTCTGGCATGTAGAATTAGAAGTGCTGTTGATTTCCATAATTCAGTATAATAGAAGGTTGGTTATATAAGTATTATTCTCCATTGCAGACTGTATCTATATGCGACAAAGTCATATAATTCTACATAATTTTTGTAGATTGATTACAAAAAGGTGGAACAGGACGTTCATTCCATTTTATATTGATAAAGATAGACACACCTGTGCGAATGCACTTTTCAAACATGTAGCTTCCTCGAGCTCATACTAATTATACTACCGAACCAGATATCATTTAGTCTTTGATTTGATCTTCTTTTAAATTACTATAATATAATATAGCGCTGACATTTTGTGTGAATTGATTCTATATGCTTAATAACTCGGCCATGGTCAGAAATCGGTCACAGTTGTCATTTGAATTGTGGGGACATGATGTGGCATTCTAGGATGGCTATTTTTAGGGACAAATGCTTCACGATAAAAGGTTAATGCTATTTAATTAACGTTCATAGATACCTCGTCGGTTTTAATTATGGTTCAAGGAAGTTATTGTGTTGACGAGTCTGCCATTTTTAAGGCCACGTCATATTTGCGTGTATGGATATATACAGACTTAAACATTATCTTGTCTGCTAGAGCCGTATAATAGAGAGCCCTGTCTGGCCGAATAAAACGTGTTGTCATTTAGTTTAAACTTATTTATTTTACATCGATTGTAACGAAAGCTCTATGAACTTATTTGAATCTTTTTCGATGTCTTCCTGGGTGGAACCAGTACTAAGCAATGCAGATAACGTGTCTTGCTCAGGGACACAACGCATATGGTAAAGACGGGAATCGAACCCACGACTTTTGGATCACGGGTCCAACGCTCCCACTAGACCACAGCGCTCCACATGTTGTCATTTGCACCAGTGAGATCCCACAACGACGCATATTTCCATAATTTAATTGAGGCGAGCATCACATTATGGCATACATTGTGTTTATAATTGAATTGAATTGGGGTTTAAATGCGCACCAACACATAAAAGGTTATATGGCGCCTAACAGGAATGAACATGCCAGGCTCATCATCCATGTACATCGAGATAAAATATGGAGAACGGGCCTAGAACCTTCTCACATGCAGAATTGCAGAGTTGCTGCAAATTCTTTTGTAGACACTCCATTTACGCTGGAGCCACGTGCCATTTTCATCACGTGCAGTGAGTAAATCTCCAGAAAGCGGACATATTTTCTTTAAATTTTTCTTCATAAACACGAAAATACAGTTGTTATGAAATTCACGCAATATGTGTAATATTTATCAAAAACACATTCTCTCAGTTTGATATCACATCGACGCATGCGGGGTCGTGGGTTCAATTCCCTACCGGGTCATACCAAAGACTTTCTAAAAATTAGTGTTTGCCAAACGTTTTATCACGCTCTTCACCGCGAAAATTGCTTATAGTAAAATATTCATGAATAAATGGTGCAAGTATTTGAAAATCTGAGATAACTGATTGGTTGAAAAAGTAGGGTAAACACTATATAATATATAAATAGAGACTATCGATAAACCTATGGTAAACACTAAGTCGGATAGTGTTCATGAAGAGAAATATTCTGAATTCACCATTCAGAAACCGCGGTCGATCGCTACGCTCCCTCCTTTTCGTTTTTTTAATGGTATCCTGTACGGTACTAGTATCTTCTTTGATCGACGCATATACAGGGCAGTGTTACAGGATATCATTTCATGCGTATTCAGTCCTGAGCATTGCGCTCTCTGCTACAAGTAGACCACAGGAAATTGTATCTTTTAATATTTGCCATCAGTTATTATAATTGTCTATGAAGGACTGTAACAGTGAATTGTGTTGTTATTCTGCGGTCTATCGCAAGAAAGTCACATAACAACCAACGAGTATTTTTACTTTTTAAAATTATTATTATTAATTATAAAATAATAGTGTTATGGATAAGCACAAAAGTATTTTCTAATATATTCAAGAATAATTTTAAGTAATTATGACGTAATTCGGCCCCGTAAATCAGTTCAAAATGGCGGTTTCATTTGTAAAATCTGCTAGTGCCGATAACAAGTGGCGAAATACTCGTTGTAATGTGACTTTCTTGTGATACGGACTGTGCAGACTGATAAAATATATATTTATTGACGGATCGGTGCTTTACGTTAGTGAATTGATTGCGATTTGAAGCTGGAATACTGCGCCGAAATTAACAGAAACCTGATTTCGGTAAAATTCATTTGTTTACCAAGGGGACAAAGACAAACGACGAGCAAATTGAAATTGAACTTTGTTGATATATCAGCGAATTTTCAAGGGATCATAGGAGCAAATGTATTGTTGGATAGGTAATTCATTTCTGCACACGATGGTGTATAGTGTGCTTGCATATGAAAAAAACATACGTTTGGTTGACCACAGAATAACAACACTAACTATTCACTGTTACAGACCTTCATAGACAATTATAATAACAGAAGGCAAATATTAAAAGATACAATTTCCTTTGAAGTAAACGGTATACGTAATATACAAAGTAAGGTAAGCAATGTGAATTATGCAACATAGACTACACGTCTAGTCATGTAAGCCGTTTACTATACTGGTTCACAAGTACTCGTTTAACCCTTTCGCCGACAAATTTCACATGTTGTCTGCTAAAGTTCGAATTTAAACCTTCTGGATATATTTTATATATAAAGTGTTATGGAAAACATATTTACTGAGTGGAGGTTAGTGTAAACCCTGATCAGCCTGCACATAGTGTGTCAGCCTGCACATAGTGTGTATAATGACCTCGGTCTTCACTGGTTGTAAGGTTGTAATATCAATATTTTTGACTGGCAGCGAAAGGGTTAAAAAGGCATCATTGACATTTAACTGAGATAACCACTGAAATAAGAACTGAATGTTTTGACATAATTATACATCCCCCCAAGAACACTTTTATGGAGCAGTATATCTCCCACGAAACGTTTTGTGGAGCAGTTTATCTCCCACGAAAAGTTTTGTGGAGCAGTATATCTCCCACGAACACCACTGAGAGGCGTCCAGCAATTAATGCTTTTAAATAGTTCGAAATAAAGGGACACACGGCATATATATAACATACATATTGCTACGAGCCGGCGTTTTCTGATAAATCGGTATTTGTGATAAATAAATAAGGTGGACTCCGTTTATGTTAAAGAGGATAACTAATTAAAACTAATTAGGTAGGTTGAATAGTGAACAACATCATGGTTGTTTATGACTCTTTAATTTGTTTTTAAAACTTTCTTTTCTTTACAATAGTATTTAGAACATGAATCAATAACAAATATAAATGAAATGAATACAATAGGGTCTACTATCAGTAATCTAAAGAATATCAAGTTCAACAACAGTTTATGGTATAATAACTATGTGTGAATAAGTAATCTATTTAAGATTTTAAACTATTTTATTTAGCTTCAAATGAATAAAGCTTAAAATACACCCTTGTAATTTAAGTATTAACGTTTAACCGTTTAAATGTCCCCAAAAGTCTAAATTATTTATTAACAACTTTCTAAATTTCCGGAATTAAGCAAACAGAAAACAAAGGGAAAATTCAAGGAGTCCCAGATAAAACTCTGTGGGGACTATTTATACCCCTTATCACACAACTAACAACAATGGAACCCAGCAACATTAGTATTGGGAAAAGTCCCACACATTAAAAACGGCGGGACATTGTCCCGAAACATTCAGGGTACTCGCATCTTATTCTACAATTACAAATGAGCAAGATACCCCTTAACTTTAACAACATAGCAATAATGATTTCTGAATTAAATTATATGAACTAACATCATAGATTTATAGCATAAACATTAATTTACAATACTGATACCTTTGAATCAGAGCAGAATATATATTCAGGGTAGATATTAACTCTTTTCTTAGGCAAATATCGTTTTTCCAAAGTTGACAGATGATATGTATCTAGGCAACAGCATCACATAGTGCAATGCAACAACAACAACAATGCTGCTAAAACAATGACAGGTGCTCTTATAAAAGTGAAAAGTCGATAAAAACTAACTTGTATTGCCTATGCCATTAGATGATGAGTATATAAATCAGGTAATCATTTAAATATCTAAGGTTATGATGGCTGCTAAAAGTTAAGTGAAAGTTTAGTGACCTCTCAGAATGTAAACATTCAAAGACTTGAAAACCCGATCATAACAATATTTTGAGAATCCAAACTATATTGACACATTATGAACGACTTTAACCAGCTAGATCAAACATTGTCCTTCAAAAAAGATTGTCCTTCAAAAAAGAGTCGGTGGTGGGGTGATAAGAATCAACCGACTGCTCGTTACTTAGCAGAGGGGTAGGACCCCCCGAAATGTAACGCACCTGTTGACCGTGAGTGGCGACCCGTGTCGTGGGAGAAGGGAGTCCTGGCGGTTGAGTGGCGTGGAGGTCTGGTAGTTATCTCCACGTTGCAACACACCACTTTGGTCCGGACTTCAACTAGACGGGCGGTCAGATTTGGCCCGATCTGATCAATCGGTTTGTCACGCCAGCTATAAAAGATCCGACCTTATTATTCAGACAGTACCAGTACACTGTATCTTACTTACCTTTTATATTGTTCTACTTTAAACATTATATACATAGGGTCTTTTATGGCGGTGGCGCACGGGCTAATCATGTATTTCAAAACGCTATATGGCTATACTCATGCCACTTTTTAAGCGGAACATAAGTGCGGCTCTTTGACTTTTTAGTTAAGGGGTTATGTCCGCTGGGTGGTATGGGGGGTCTGATGCGTTAGCTTTATATGAGTATACCTTCTACGTATTCTTGGCATTTTGACTGTTGGATATCCACAGCAAATGTCCCCTTGTTGGACTCCGAGGTGGGTGAGAAGCGTGGAAGATGAATTCTTACCGCCCATCATGGCATCACAAAACGCACAGACTACTAACAAACGGAAAAAAAACAGAACAGGAATCTGATACTGAGGAACCAGTGATCAGCCAGTCCTTTCCTCGTTTTCTTATCATCGAATCAGAAGACGGGGAAAGACCTGTTGCAGATATGTCACCTTTTGTCATTCAAAAAACTGTCCAATTCATCGCTGGACATGTCAAACAAATTAACAAATTAAAAAACAAAGCTCTTCTTATTGAAACGGAAAAAAAATCACACTCTGATAATTTATTAACAATTACTCAAATTCTAAACACAAAAGTAAAATGCTACCCTCACTCCTCTATGAATATCTCCAAAGGCGTCATCAGGTGCCCGGATCTCTCACAATTGCAACACCTGTCTTACCAAAAACAATAAAGGTGGCATATCTGCAATTGCATGTTGACGCCTACATTCCAAACCCGTTACGTTGCTACAACTGCCAAGCCTTTGGGCACCACAACTCCAGGTGTACTAAAGAAGAACTTTGTGGTAAATGTGGCGAGTCTGCATTCAAACATAACGAATCAGATTGTCCTAACGACCTCAAATGTACCAACTGCGGTCTGGGACATCACGCAAATTCAAAATTATGTGAAAAATTTAAAAAAGAAAAAGAAATCATAACAGTTAAATATACACAAAACATTCCCTTTCCAGAAGCAAGAAAATTGATTGAAGACAAATATAAAATTTCAAGTCCTTCCTCTTACGCATCTATTCTCAAAACAACAGCAACACACACAGAATGCAGGGATGCAAGTACGCAATACGAACCACAGCCAGAAATTCAAAATACAAAGAATACTTCCTCAGTATCAAATCCAAACAAAAGTCAACAAACACAACTTAACAAACCAAAATTAAACTTTTCACCTAATCAAACTTTTTCATTTAAATCAAACACAAAATCGGCAAGCTCAGGCAATGCCAAGGGCATGTCAATTTCTCAGAATTGGAAAGCGGGTTCTTCTAAGACTGTGAAGTCTAGTAGTTCCCCAGTCGTAAAGCCTAATACTTCCTCGGTTGGAAGGCCTAGTGCTGCTCCAACTAGGGAGCACAAGGAGCAGCCAAAGGTGTCTAACGGCCCTATTGAGCTGCATAACAAATTCGAACAGCTCATGGACATTTCAGAGCCAGCATCTGCACTGTCACTTCCATCCTCGCATGAAAAGTTAGTTGAGGTGCCACTTCAGCTGACATCTTCCAGGGAGGAGGATTCATCAGTGGAGATGTCGATGCTTGAGTCTCCTAAGACGTCTCCTAAATCTAAGGCCAAAAATAAAAATAAAATTAAAAATCGACTTAGCGCTCAATTATGGGTAAAACTAATAAGATCATTCAATGGAATTGTCGAGGTTTGAAACCAAATTATGATGAAATCAGCTTAATTTTAAATGAACACAACCCTATTGCCTTTTGTCTTCAAAAAACATTCTTGAAGACAAGTGATAAGATATCTTTTAAACAATACTCACTATACAATCATATTTGTGATACCGGGGACAAGGCGACTGGTGGAGTTTCGATAATCGTTAATCGAAACATTCCTCACAGACCTGTTGCGTTGAAAACAAATTTGCAAGCTATTGCGGTCATTGTTACTATGCACAGAGTCATAACAATATGTTCCTTATATTTACCATCTAGTTCCTCACTAGACCCTAAAGCTTTAAATCACCTAGTTGCACAATTGCCATCACCTTTTATACTCTTGGTCGATTTTAATGCATACAGCTACATCTGGGGTTGTAAAGATATAAACGATAAAGGCAAGAAAATTGAGGATTTCTTAGCCAAAAACAATTTGTGTCTTTTTAATAATAAGTCACATACTTATTTACATCCTGCTACAGGCTCTCATTCTTCCATTGATTTAACAATATGCGATCCAACGCTTTGATGGATTTTTCGTGGAGTGTTGGAGACGACCTCTGTGGAAGTAACCACTTCCCTATATCGGCCCTCCACTTCTCGAAAAAACGCAACAATGGAAACTTCGCAAGGCTGATTGGACTACGTTTCAATCTCTTTGCGAGGAACAATTAAAGCCTTCCGTTTTCGAGGATGTCGAAGACGCAACTGCTCTTTTTACCAAAACTCTTCACGATATAGCTGATCAAACCATTCCAAAAACCTCGGCAACTCCTAAACGCCCACATAAACCATGGTACGACGATGACTGCAAAATGGCAGTCAGCGATCGTAAAGCTGCATTAAATAATTTTAACTTGCGGCCAACTCAAACAAATTTAGATAACTTTAGAGTTTTTCGTGCGAAAGCCCGTCGTACTATTAAAGATAGCAAGAGGAAATCCTGGAGATTTTAAGTCTCTAGGCGGAATTCTCGCTCATCTCTTAAGAAGACATGGGACATGGTCCGGAAAATAAGTGGTAAAGGTAATTCTAGTTCTGTAAATCATCTTAAAACAGATAATGGAGATATAAAATCTGTCAAAGATATTACAAACAAACCTTTTCAAAAAATTCTTCTTCTGAAAATTGTCAACCAAATTTTCTGAAAAATAAGAAACAAAAAGAACAGAAGAAGCTGAACTTCATGTCGAAAAACTTGGAAAAATACAATGAACTATTCACTCTCAAAGAACTTCGAGAGTCCCTTAAAAAGGCTCATGATACATCAGCTGGTCCTGATGATATTCATTATCAATTACTAAAACATTTACCTGAATCCTGTCTCTCTACCCTTCTTGATATATTTAATAAGGTTTGGGTGACGGGAAACTCCCCCGATTCTTGGCGGGAAGCAATCGTTATTCCAGTCCCCAAACCTGGAAAGGATCATACGGACCCAATAAATTATCGCCCTATTGCTTTAACGAGTTGTATATGTAAAACCATGAAACGAATGATTAATGAGAGACTCGTTTGGTACCTGGAATCCAACAAGCTGATAACAAAGTATCAAAGTGGATTCCGGCGCCAACGAGGCACAACAGACAATCTCATTCGATTTGAATCATTTATTAGGGAAGCTTTCGTAAAAAAAGAACATCTAGTCGCTGTATTTTTTGACTTGGAGAAAGCTTATGATACTGCATGGAAGTATGGTATTATGAATGATCTTCATGACCTTGGTCTTAGAGGCCGATTACCCATTTTTATAGAGAAATTCTTAGATGATAGACAATTTCGAGTCCGAATGGGTTCAACACTCTCTGATATTCATGAACAGGAGATGGGTGTTCCACTGGGCAGCATACTCTCTGTCACACTTTTTAATATAAAGATTAACAGTATAGTAAAATGCATCAATGTTATCGTGCAAAAAACATGAATACTATCGAGAGACAATTACAACAATGTCTCAATAAACTTCAGACCTGGTCTGATGAAAATGATTTTAAATTTTCTAAATCTAAAACTAATTGTATGCACTTTTGTCAACTTCGTAAACATCATGAAGACCCTCATCTAAAACTGGATGGGTCACCAATACCAGTAGTGGATGAGACAAAATTCCTTGGTCTTATTTTCGACCTTAAATTAACGTTTATACCACACCTTAAATACTTGAAGGCCAAATGCCTTAAAGCTCTTAACTTACTTAAAGTTGTTGCAAACACTAATTGGGGAGCAGATCGAAAAGTCCTCTTGCGACTTTACAGATCTCTTATCAGATCCAAGCTGGACTACGGCTCGATAGTATATGGATCGACTCGCAAGTCGTACTTGTAGACGCTCGACCCTATGCATAATCAAGGATTACGACTCGCCTTATGTGCCTTTCGTACATCACCAGCCGAAAGTCTATATGTTGAAGCTAATGAACCATCACTGTCTCATAGACGAGACAAATTAGCTCTTCAATACGCCATTAAATTAAAGTCTAACCCTTCAAATCCAACTTTCGATAATGTTTATAATCCTAGTTGTGAACTTCTTTTTGATCGAAAACCGAAGGCCATTCGACCATTTGGTCTTCGCATTAGACCAAAATTAAGAGACACTGAAATCGACCTAAATTTGATTGCCAAGTACAAAGTACCACAAATTCCATCGTGGACTTCGGAAACTCCAACAATTATTTTTGATCTTTGTAATAATAACAAATCCAGTACAGACCATACTGTCTTTCAAAGCAAATTTAATGAAATTAAATCGAAATACAGTGACTTTCAACATATCTACACAGATGGGTCTAAAGATCATATTTATTACAAGGTGAGCAATTACCAGAATGTATACCCTGCTTTGCACCGTTAACGGTCAAACACGTCTTATTGGAATGTGTAGACTTTGATCCTATGCGTCAAAGGTATTACAATGTTAATACTATGAAAGAGTTATTTGATACTGTAGATTTTAGTCTTGTTTTAGATTTCCTAAAAGAGATCAGACTACATATATAAATCATTATAATGTGTCTTTATATATATTTACTTGTTTATATACCCGCTGAAGGGCATTCGTTGATTTACATACATAGTTTATATTACACCTTATCATCCGTTATTTTTTAATAGTTTTATCTTTATATATTTACATTAATTTTTAATTAATACTTCATTTCTTCATTTTTCATCAATTTTTGCGCACAATATGACCTATGTATGTGTCGACGTGCCGTAAAACAGCATTCATTCATTCATTCAAAAAAGAATTCATATTTGTATATTTCACGTTTCCTGTCATTTTCGTTATTGATTTTTAATTTTTAATTATTTTTTTTGTCAAAATGCGTAGAACGGATCGACATACAATCCATGTCTGTCGGGACGATTGAGAGTACAATTTTACACACTAATGAATGATTTGAGTCATATTTCCTGTACAAGCAAGAAATAAAAACACTAATAAAATTGATCAATTTCGATTAAAAAAATCAACATACCTTGCTTCCTAGTTGTCAGTAAGAATGAATTTCCACTTTACTGTAGTTTTTTAAACCATTGACGTGCTCGACTTTTACGAATTTTTATTTTACGAAATTCATCAAAATAAAAATAAGTGATATCCAAAATTCACAGATCGCATACAATAAAAACTTAATCATTCACTCTAGAAAAAATGTTCTTACCCATTTACCCGTTCTAGAAATGACCGGGGAGCAAAATAAATCAATAAATAAAAAAGATTTCGTCTTCAGCGATTCGGGTTACGGTTTAACCTTCATGTGGAAAATCCAAAATGGCGTACTTCAGCAAATACAATCTCCACGCAGAGTTATCGTTCCTTGCACTCACATATATCTCTGCTAACTACTAAATTAAGATTTTGGTAAAACCTGTTAAATTGGAATATGTTTGCCTGAAACTTGTTTATTTATTGTGTAAATATAATTTTCAGAATATCTGCAAATTAGATGTTACAAGATTTGAAATAATGCATGAAAACAATTTAGTTTTAATCGGGACTATTTTACAACAAAAATAATACGTACTTACGCATATGTAAACATTTCAAACCGAAGCTCGATTGCAGAAAATTACTAAAAAAACAAAAAACTCATACAAATAAAAAATGAAATTATTTAATATATGTCTATATTTTATCTTTGCAGATCACGCAAAAGGATTTATTATAAACATCGTCATAAATTTTTGAATAATCACGTGACCTAACCGTTCGCCTTACTCCCATTGACGTTGACAGGGTCAAATGAGGAACGAGTGGATTGCAGCAAATAGTCTCTGCCAGCTGGACCGTATCATGCATATGTTGTCGGTGTGGGCAGATTAGGCCAATTAAAGCGCACACTGGCGATTAGCACAATTTATTCGCGCGTTTTTTCACGCGCATAAAGTCGACATTTGCTTAGTAGGCCAGTAATTATAGTAGAAAATAAGAATCAAGGTCAAACAAATTCCAACAGAAAGTATTTTAGGATTTTTAGAATCACTGACATGTAATGAGTTTCACAAAAAAACTCCTCAAGATAAAGATTGTGGGAAATGCTAAATTTTGGGGTAAAAGTTGCGTTTTTAAGAGAAAATCTCCGGAAACTGGAATAATTTTATAAAAGAAATCATTTGAGCAAATAAGAATCATTTAATAGTGCGGAAATGCTCTTCCAAATGCATCTCTATATAAATCAAGATTTTATAGATGGATATGAGGTTAATAATATGAGATTTTCGGGCAAAACTTGGAAAAAATGAATAAAATCGTCGATTTCTGTAATACATTTGGTGTTACTAGGCTATAAATGAAAAAAATAGTCGCGAGGGGTCTGGATGATCGAGACTAACTTTGCGTGACGTCATGTTGTAAATAAACGTACAACGTCAATTGTTGATGCATCAGTTAAACTTTTTAACGTCACTTGCTGCTTCTCATAAGTTAAAAATAAGAAATTATTATTAAATTTACTTAAAAATATGTTTGTTTTTTAAAAGTCTCGTTGAATCTCTCAACATATCGCCAAAATCGCCCTAAACGTTCGGGCGATTTCAAATGTCCTATTTTCCACAGGCCCTGATCTGGATCCGTGTAGCACAGCGTAACGAAGAAATCATAAGCGGGCCGGGTGAGCGAGGCTATTCAGCAAACGAATTTGTTGACACAAACATATTATTGTGGTGTTGCAGGACAATCAATGGTAATTTGCGCTTTTTATCTAGTATTTGGCTTTTGCTTTTAGAGTGTGCTTCTCTTATTTATACTCTAAG
Source organism: Cyrtodaria siliqua (assembly GCA_037043455.1). Taxonomy (NCBI): domain Eukaryota; kingdom Metazoa; phylum Mollusca; class Bivalvia; order Adapedonta; family Hiatellidae; genus Cyrtodaria; species Cyrtodaria siliqua. The sequence goes on along the minus strand of JAWPHD010015366.1, from coordinate 25,331 downwards.
CTAACAACGGGCATATTTAAATATTATGAATGTGCTACACGTTTTTGAACAACGGGATTTAGACTTCACAGCAGCAATAAATAAGAAAAAATAAACATCACAATGACGAAGATTAAACGTGAAAAAACTGCTGAATGACGTCTAAAAACTTGGACTAGACCAAACCCAAAACTGGAGCGTCGAATTAGGATTTACCAACCCCAAATTTATTTTACGCATATTCAGCCACGGTTAATTTAAGAACCCCTGAAAAATCCTCTACTTTTAATCGGCACATATACCTTATTATATGACCTGAACTCCTGGATATATTTTTGATAAACAGGGTTGTGGTGTACTTTTGCTGTTATTTGGTGGGTTATAATTTTGTGTTAATGATTTTATTTTGGATAAATGAGATTAAGATATTTTTTTTTTTAGTTTGTTTCATAGTAAACAAGCTGAAATTCCTCTATTTTGACTTGTTTTAGAAACTGGAACAATACACCGCTGGTCATGAAAATACCACATTAAAGGTTCCATGTTAACCGACATATGCATGCCATCTTCGAGATTGGTTACATTTTCGTACTATTGACATTTTAAATATTGAGTTCTGCTCAACCCGGAGCTAGAGTGCTAGAGGACTTGAACAGTAGCTAGCATTTTTTACTACCGTTCATGAAGTCTCAATCAAACCACAGATACCGGTTTAAACAAAAATCAAAAAAATATTATATTCTATTAATTTTTTTTTTAAACCGGTATCTGTGAATCAAACCGTGACTGCAATATTTTCTATGTTTATCGTGTTCTTCGATTTCCAGATTTCTCTTTCATACTCGTTTTATTCAAAGGCAATAACTCAATAATGCAAACATAATTTTATTTTGTTCATTGGCTAATGACGGAAATTTCCGAATTTACAAATGACGGAAATTCCCGGGGATTGCCGATTACTATGGAAAGCCGCAGGGGGCCCCCGGAGTTTTTTTTTGTTTTTTTACTATATTTTCTATATGAATTTTCTTCGGCACATTTTTTCTATCGCCGAAGTTAATTATTCGATTAACTTCGGTACTCTCCGAATGTTTGATTAACTTCGGTACTATCTTCGGCGCATTTTTCTATCGCCGAAATTATTTTTTTTCACATCTTTGATTAACTTCGGTACTAGAAAATCTTCGGCGACACACAAGCTCGCGCTGTCACCGACGATTTTGTGAACATTCCCCGAAGATTTTTTATTAACTTCGGCACTAGAAAATCTTCCGCGTAAGCTCGCACTGTCACCGACGATTTTGTGAACAATCGCCGAAGATTTTTATTTCTTTATTTTAAAAGAATCTTCGCTCAGAATAATCTTCGCTCACACTGTCACCGAAGGTTTTGTAACCGAAATTGACAGAAAAATCATATAGAAAATAGAGTAAAAAAAACAGTAACTTCGGGGGTCCCCTACGGCTTTCCATAGATTACAGAAGGTAAGAGGTCGCGAATTCATATCCTCGCTAAATAGCTACATAATCGCGAAATAAAATCGACACGAAAATTACCCAGTTCACAATACTTTAAAAGCCATCGGTAAATAATTTGAATTTCCCTACTTTGACATATAATCATTGGAAATAACCCGTAGTCCACATGTCGATTTTGGTCAGTGTCAAACCTATTTTATTAAAAAACTATGGAAAGCCGTAGGGGACCCCCGAAGTTATTATTTGTTTTACTCTATTTTCTATATGATTTTTCTTCGGCGCATTTTTCTATCGCCGAAGTTATTTTCACGTCTTCGATTATCTTCGGTACTATCTTCGGCGCATTTTCCTATCACCGAAGTTATTTTTCACATCTTCGATTAAGATCGGTACTATCTTCGGCACATTTTTCGATTAACTTCGGTACTAGAAAATCTTCGGCGTACACACAAGCTCGCACGGTCACCGACGATTTTGTGAACAATTCCCGAAGGTTTTCCTTATGTTAAAATAATCTCGCTCAGAATAATCTTCGCTCGCGCTATCACCGAAGATTTTGTGACTGATACCGTAATTATCTTCGGTGGCAAACAAAATCCTCGCTATCAGCGAAGATTTTGCCAATGCTAAAACATCTTCGGCGCTCACATAAAATATCTTCGGCACCCCCGGAGATTTTGTGACTATGCCGAAGATTTTGTATTCGCGTAGAGACGTGATGTCTGAAATCTTCGGTACATACTTATCCAGTCTACAATCTAGGCTAGTATTGCTGGAAACAGTCCCCCAGCATCCATTCTAGGCGAGTAGTGCTGAAAACATCTCCCCACGGCATCCAGTCTTTTACTGCTGGAAACAATTCATCCGGCATCCAGTCCAAGCTAGTACTGCTGGAAACAGTCCACCTGGTATCCAGTCTAGGCTAGTACTGTTGGAAACAGCCCCGGCATCCAGTCTAGGCTATTACTGCTGGAAACAGTCCACATGGCATCCAATCTAGGATAGTACTGCTGGAAACAGTCCACCTGACATCCAATCTAGGCTAGTACTGTTGGAAACAGCCTCCCCTTCGACATCCAGTCTAGGCTAGTACTGCTTGAAACAGTCCACCTGGCATCCAATCTAGGCTAGTACTGTTTGGAAACAACCCCCACCCCGACATCCAATCTAGGCTAGTACTGCTGGAAACAGTCCACCTGGCATCCAGTCTAGGATAGTACTGCTGGCAACAATTCACCCGGCATCCAGTCTAGGCTAGTACTGCTGGAAACAGTCCACATGGCATCCAGTCTAGGCTAGTACTGCTGGAAACAGTCCACCTGACATCCATTCTAGGCTAGTACTGTTGGAAACAGCCTCCCCCTCGACATCCAGTCTAGGCTAGTACTGCTGGAAACAGTCCACCTGGCATCCAATCTAGGCTAGTACTGTTTGGAAACATTCCCCACCCCGACATCCAATCTAGGCAAGAACTGCTGGAAACAGTCCACCTGGCATCCAGTCTAGGATAGTACTGCTGGCAACAATTCACCCGGCATCCAGTCTAGGCTAGTACTGCTGGAAACAGTACACCTGGCATCCAGTCTAGGATAGTACTGCTGAAAACAATTCACCGGCATCCAGTCTAGGCTAGTACTGCTGGAAACAGTCCACCTGGCATCCAGTCTAGGATAGTACTGCTGGAAACAATTCACCCGGCATCCAGTCTAGGCTAGTACTGCTGGAAACAGTCCACCTGGCATCCAGTCTAGGATAGTACTGCTGGAAACAATTCACCCGGCATCCAGTCTAGGCTAGTACTGCTGGAAACAGTACACCTGGCATCCAGTCTAGGATAGTACTGCTGAAAACAATTCACCGGCATCCAGTCTACAGTCTAGGCTAGTACTGCTGGAAACAGTCCACCTGGCATCCAGTCTAGGATAGTACTGCTGAAAACAATTCACCGGCATCCAGTCTAGGCTAGTACTGCTGGAAACAGTACACCTGGCATCCAGTCTAGGATAGTACTGCTGGAAACAATTCACCGGCATCCAGTCTAGGCTAGTACTGCTGGAAACAGTACACCTGGTATCCAGTCTAGGCTAGTACTGCTGGAAACAGTACACCTGGTATCCAGTCTAGGCTAGTACTGCTGTAAATAGTCCCCTGGCATCCATTCTAGGCGAATAATGCTGGAAACATTCCCCCCGGTATCCAGTATTTTACTGTTGTAAACAATTCACCCGGCATCCAGTCCAGGCTAGTACTGCTGGAAACACTCCACCTGGCATCCAGTCTAGGCTTGTACTGTTGGAAACAGCCCCCCACGACAACCAGTCTAGGCTAGTACTGCCGGAAACAGTACACCTGGCATCCAGTCTAGGCTAGTACTGTTGGAAACAGCCCCACCCCCATTCACACAACATCCAGTCTAGGCTAATACTGCTAGAAACAATCCACCTGGCATCCAGTCTAGGATAGTACTGCTGAAAACAGTCCACCTGGCATCCAGTCTAGGCTAGTACTGTTTGAAACAGCCCCAACCCCCCCACCCCCACGACATCCAGTCTAGGCTAGTACTGCTGGAAACAGTCCACCTGGCATTCAGTCTAGGATAGTACTGCTGGAACCCGAACCCCCCTCCCCCCCCCCGCACACCTCCCCACTAATCTAGGCTAGTACTGTTGGACTTGATGAACAACATAGAGATATGTAAAAATATATATGGTGGTGATGGTGGGGTGGGGGATGGTTGGGGGATGGGGAGTGGGGGGAAGGACGTGGGCGGACATACATATGTATAAAACAAATCGGTTTCAAGAGTGTGTGGAAGGAGGGTGCGATGGGGGTGCGTGTGTAGGGGGTGGGGGGGGGGGCGGCGAAACAAACTGATACATTGATAAAAACAAAACAACATAGAGATATGTAAAAAAAATAATCAAAACAGGTGGTGGTGATGATGGGCTTGGGGATGGAGCGGGGTGCAACATAGCTAATAGCTATAGGTGTAGAAAAGATAAAGCAAAACAACACATAAATATGTAAAAAATAAAAAAATCGGGTTTCGAGTGTGTGTATGGTGGGGCGCGGGGGAGGTATGGGGTGGGGGTGTGGGGTGTGGGGCGGGACGGCGCTACTACAAAATCTTCGACATAGTCACAAAATCTCCGGGGTGCCGAAGATTTTTTATGTGTGCACCGAAGATATTTAAGCGGTGACAAAATCTTCGCTGATAGAGTTATAGCGAGGATTTTGTTTGCCACCGAAGTTAATTTCGGTCACAAAACCTTCGGTGACAGTGTGAGCGTAGATTATTCTGAGCGAAGATTATTTTTAAATAAAGAAATAAAAATCTTCGGCGATTGCTCACAAAATCGTCGGTGACAGTGCGAGCTTGTGTGTACGCCGAAGATTTTCTAGTACCGAAGTTAATCGAAGATGTGAAAAAATATTTTCGGCGATAGAAAAATGCGCCGAAGATAGTACCGAAGTCAATCAAACATTCGGAGAGTACCAAAGTTAATGGAATATGTGAAAAATTAACTTCGGCGATAGAAAATTGTGCCGAGGAAAATTAATATAGAAAATATAGTAAAAAAAAAAATAACTTCGGGGTCCCCTACGGCTTTCCATAAAAAACCTTCATAATTATACAATTTTGAAAAAACAAAAGGAAAAAAAAGAAAAAAAAGAAAGAAAAAAAACGGAAAAAAAACACAACAACAACAAATAACAGCAACATAAGCCTTGACTGAAGTTTGCATGCAGACAAACTGCAATCCCTTTATTTTTTCAATAAGTCAAGGGCTATAACTCTGCTGTGTCTAGTCGGATTTAACCGAGCGCACTGTAAGTACGTTCGCCATCTTTGACATCTTGGACCATTTTTGTGTAGCCTTTTCGAAGAAAAATGCGATACATAGGGATCACTTTGTCGTCCGTCAGTCCGTCAGTCTGTCCGTCAGTCAGTCCGTCACGAAAACTTAACGTTGGCTATAACTTTCTCATTTCTTGATATTTCTTCATCAAACTTTCAATATATACTCATCATGGCAACATCGAAATGACCATACTAAAATATAAAGGTCAAAGTCACACTGACGGTCATTACACGGGTTAAATATTATTTTTTTCTTCACGAAAACTTAACGTTGGCTATAACTTTCTCATTTCTTGATATTTCTTCATCAAACATTCAATATATAACCATCATGACAAGATCGACATGATCATACTAAAATATAAAGGTCCAGGTCACACTGAAGGTCATTATATAGGTTAAATACTCATTGTTTTCTTCACAAGAACTTAACGTTGGCTATACATTTCTCATTTCTTGATATTTCTTCATCAAACTATCAATATATACTCATCATGACCATACTAAAATATAAAGGTCAAGGTCACACTGAAGGTCATTATTTTGGTGGGTTAATATTCTTTCTTTTTTCACGAAACTTAATGTTGGCTATAACTTTCTCATTTCTTCATATTTCTTCATCAAACTTTCAATATATACTCATCATGCCAATGACCATTCGAAATATATTCAGGTCAAGGTCACACTGAAGGTCATTATATGGGTAAATTATTCATTTTTTCCTCACGAAAACTTAGTCAGGCTAGTTTGTCAAGGTCATTTATCAGGGTCCAAAAAACCTTGTTTTACTGAAAAAATGCTGACAGTCGCCACACGTGTTCCGCGGAACACCCGTCTATTTTTTTTTAAATATTACATTCAGCATTGGGGGACAAAACAGCGCAATAGTGGCCAAACACTTTTTTTGTGTTGACACAATTGCGTTTAGACAGTTCGCGATTCTTTGTAGTGTGTTCAAATGTCAGCAACCGACTTTTTTCGATTCTTTGTAGTGTGTTCAAATGTCAGCAACCGACTTTTTTCTTCTTTTTTGAATATGTTTAAACAGTGCCATTGTTTATGTTTTAATATTTTTATAAATCACTACACTATATGGTTTCTGACTGTATATGGTTATATTTAAGAAACAGAACATCGTTTACGGTGAATTATCGTTTAATATATGACGGTTTGGAGTTCAATTGTAAACAATAATTTTCACGAGCCCGAAAAGCGAGTGAATTTATTGTTTACAATTGAACGACAAACCGTGAAATATTACACGACAATTAACCGTAAGGGATGTTCTTTTTCTATTCTGATACCCCAAAAACGCGAAAATAGTGCACACAACTGAAATATTTCGCATTACCTTGCTTACTCCAAAAATTGCAGTTATATATCGTTGAATATATAGAGGATATTTGTTGTTTTGGAGTGAATAACATATTTTATTTCATCGAGAAGTGAGAACATTTATATTTTCACGAATGCGAAGCATGAGTGAAAATATACAAGTTTTCTAACTTCGAGTTGAAATAAAATATGTTATTCACGACAAAACAACACATTTTCTTTTTATTTTATGATTTTACAAACAATTATTTAAGCAATTTCAGTAACAAAACCGTTTTACACACCTGGCTACACGCCCTGTTCAAGATGACGTAACGAAACATTACATGATGTCACTTTCTGTTGAAACCGTTAACGTCATAGAAAGAAAGTAATTAAATAAACCAGTGGATTTAACAGTATAACAGTTGGAATATCTGTTAGATTTGTTACTGTGCATTTGTGTTGGTTGTACATTAAAAAAGTAGTCCCGGCAGCTACTGTGGAAATAAAAGTCTATATTCCACAGTGTGAAATAACACTTTCATTTCACTGATAAAATACAGTATTTCATTGCTTATCATAAAATAAAATGAGATATTTTAAACTAGGCTATATAGTGCGGGTGTATTAGAATAATTAATAACAGTTTTGTCAAAACATCGTTTAATATAATCTAAGAAAAAAACGTATGGAGAGAGAGAGACACACACGCACAATTACAGACATAATAATAAAGAGACAGACAGACAGACAGACAGACGGACAGACATTTTTAATTAGTATTTGGTGACCAAACTATTTTCTTCTTATTTTCATAGAACTACTTTTGTATCGTCGCAGTTTGGACCGGTTTTATATCGAGATTTTGATGCAGAGATTAGTGTCTTTGGTAGGCTATTTTATCACATAGCATGGTTTCTGGGAGCGTTATCTAGCCATGACTTAGTTATCGTAATACACTAGTGTATTACAGATGCAAATGAGGACGAATCACTATGTTTGTGTACAGTAAAACATCTATTGTTTGGGGCGCTTGTTTCAGCCAAAGGTTTTTTGGACTTTTCAGACAAAATTCAATTTTAAACTGAATAAGTTGTATATCAGTGTAACAAACATTTTGTTTCTTTACTGTGTTGGACAAGCCTAAATCAATACATCGTTAAAGTGTTAGAGCAAATTATTGAGGCTAACTAAAGTTATTTGAGATTTCTGAATTTTCTGCTGTCCCAGCAACAAGGAGTATACATGGGAAAAGTCCCATCAAAAAGCATTTTGGCTGTAAAACATTTATTTCTCAACCGAATTTCAAAACTAAGATATTCTTATTTTACCCCTAAAAATGCCAGTTCTAATGATGTACAATTTATGTAAATGTTTTTAAAATTATTTAGATCTACAGTGGGAACGCCAGAAACTAATTATTCAGTTTGTTTACGTTTTTTGCGCGTGACGTTTTTAAGTAAATATCCCTCCGCGGCGGCTTGGCGCTCCCACTGCTATGTTATTGCTGAAAACCTTCGGCTGTTCAAAGCAACAATAGTTCCAATTGTTTGCATGGTATATCATACGAAACATTCAAACACCTTCAATATGTAGGCTATCATTAGATCTACTAGAAATCTTACTTTATAAAATCCATGTTGGTAACGTTAAATTTGGTTTAAGGTGTATTATTTATAGAGCGAACGCGTTACAGCCGCGTAACTGTCCTGTTTTAATGGGATGACAGTAGGGTAAGTGTGAGGTTTGGTGCACCCTAGAACCGGTTTAAACCCCCAGTGGCCTACTTTGCTACTGACCGTTCCAAGGCGGTAGCCCTATTGTCAACCCTTTTTTGTGTTTGTGATGTCGTTTGCATTTATTATTGCTTTTGCCTTCTTGTGTGTCTGTTTGCGTGTTTGTTTCTGTGTTTTGTGGTAGACTGTCCTCCTTGAATGCTACTTTCCCTGTCCGATCTTTTTATATTTCTTTAGCTGACGTCATGTAAACAACAAAACGACGTCATGATTTCTCTTACGAATTGCCGCCGTTTACAAGGTTATTAAAGTGAAATGATCACGTCGTAGTGATATGTGATAAACAGAATCTTACATTCGTGAATGTATTATTGACTTTAATAAACTCGTTGGATAAAAAGATAGGATACTCAGCAAAGTTTCATATCCTATCATTTTATCTAACTCGTTTATTAAAATCAATGATACACAGTCACTCATCTTCGATCTTCTATATAAATGTTGTCTCTGAAAATATAATGAATGTTCAGATTTAAACACGAATTAACTTTTTTTGCAGTTCTGACAGCGTGCCTTTTTTTAAAAAAAAATTGAGGCTGATTTGGGCACAATAAAATGATTTTCAAAACAGACATCAACACTCCGCCAATCGTCATGAAATTGTTTGTATATCAATAAGGCATTAATGACTCTTTGATTTTATTCTCTCCAAAATCCATGGAATATGGTGAAGTGAAATGTTCAACCAAATACGTATTTTTTTAACAATGACATACGCTTTCTATTAAAGCATGGTGACATTGACGGAATTTCTCTGTCAAAATATTATAACCGGCATCTATATTGGTGGATGTGTCACAATTGAGTGACTATTAAACATTGCAAAACAAAACTAATTGATCATTGGGCATGTCTATATTCGAACAAAAACAGTGCAAACCAAATATTAATATATAAATGCGATCAAATGAACTGTTGTTCATCGGACTGTTTCACCATACCACATGTTTCAAGTTTCAATGTAAGTGCATTCTTGTCACGTGTATCATGTGTGTATTGAAAGCACATGGCAGATAAAGAAAATATTTCTTACAATGGTGCACTTCAAAATTTGGATAATGTGATTTTATTAAGAAATGATGTCCCGTTTGCACTCGCTGGATACATGGATTATTCTACGGACCAAGTTATGTCACATAAAAAACAAAACAATTTTGAGTAAAATTGTACCAAACTTTAAGCAATTCCTGCCATATAAGTATTCTTTCTAATATTATGTTCACATCAATAGTGTTGAATTACTGTCATGTACTATATGGTTGACACTTCTTGTGCCTAAAATACGTATTTGGTTGAACATTTCACTTGACCATATCCATCGATTTTTTTTTTTCAAACATGACCGAACAATAGTCCTTAAAAGGAGTCTATCTATGATTTTACAATTTTGATAATTTCTATAACAAAACCACTCGATTTCTTCTGAGCTATATGTTGCATTTTATGGCTCCACTAACTTTATACCGAATGCTCCACTCATGGTACAGACATCTGTGGTACAGACATCTGGTATGTATCAACATATAAATTAAGTTTTATTCACAGATGTATGCCCCAGATTGAAGATATACATAACAACAATATTTTCAATAGTGCGCTTGGTGACACTGTTGCATCATATTCATATGCACCTGGTGATATGATACATACAGAATACAGCACCCAGTGGCGTAGTTGACCTGAAATGCATATATAGGCTCTGAAACTATATATATTTTTTAACATAGCCATGTAATGGTGCGTTTTGGCGTATATATGACAGAACACTTGTGTGGTATTTGAAGAAATATTTTTTGACAAATTTGAGAATTACATTTGACAAGTTGAATTACCTAGACTGCAAATTAAATAAAAAAACAAACAAATATTGACCCTTAACCCCCAGCCCCTCCGGCTTCAGTTTTAATTGCATTTTTGGCTTTCATTTTTTTTTTCATTTTTCAAATTGATGTATAGGCCCGGGCCTATTTGACCTAATAGTAGCTACTACCGATGGCAACTGTGACAAAACGAGTACGAAGAACGATTTTAAAAACTGAATTCAACATTTTCGAGTGACCTTTTCCATATCTATTTTATACTTAACACTGATTCACATGGATAACAAATTAAATGTCTCCCCATTCCCTCGCAATCACCCGATGCAATGAATGTCACTCGAGTATGAATATATAATTAAAGAAACTAACCCGCCAAATTAATGCAAAATTGCAGTGGTTCTTAAAATACCCGTGATTGTATGGTTACGTGATTGTATATGCTTAAAATAAATTATGAGTTGGTAATTCTTAATTCGAAACTCCAGTTTTAGGGGTTTGAACAGGCTGGTTAAAGCCGTTTATATTGTGTATATAGAGTTTGGATTCTGAATATATATATATATATAGCGAGAGAGAGGATTGTCACAAAATGTCACGGGTAGAGCGTACTGGTCGTATATAGCTCTTGTTATCGGTTACACCCAAAATCTATTGTTCGAGTTGAAACAATTTCACAATATTCATGATCTATTCATGTAACACGCAAAAGCATGCACATTTTAAGTGGCCGCCAGAGAGGCCGTGTCATAAGTTTAGTTTTGTGCTAATGCATGTAAACGTATAGGTATATTTTCCTTAAACGGCAAAATTGTATAAGGGGCCTCTCGTGTAGATTCAATACTGTAGATTTAGCCACGTTTGTCACGGACTGAACGGGGGAAATAATGATTTGGGCGTAATGTTTGCTATAAAACCCATTGTCTTCTAGCTCTCGCCGGGATCATCGATAGTACTTTGTTGGAACAGAGATTGGACGGCAAAGTTCATAGGCAACATGTGGTTAGTAATTTTATTAAACTTTTATCGTACATTTGTATTCAGTGGGCGGCGCCATCTTGTTTGGCGGTTACGACATCCGGTTAGCATTGATGTTTCTCAAACATAACTTTAGACTAGCATATGATTTTGAAGTTACTTTTAATTATTAGATGTAATTATTGTAATTGATCATTAATTGTAAAACAATATTAATTTGATAACAGTTGATAATAGGTGCATTAGTTAACGTCGGCGTATAACTCGGTGATTGTAATACACGATTGTTAACATTAGTTAACAATGAGATGAGTGACAAGAATAAATGCGTGCATGCATAAATCAGTGAGTGTAATATATGAGTAATTTGATCATGTTTATATTACATGTATTAGGGGCATTGATTTAACAGCGACGTACATAGCGTATACATGGCGTTGTAGAATATGTATACATTGCTACTCATCATTAGTACAGCTTACATATATTGATTGAATAATGATTTGTTTGGGTAATGGTAATTATGCAAGATTGTTATGTTTGTCAACCGACATCTAAAACGTATGTATAATTACAGCCTAAGCCATCCAGGATATAAGCCATCCCATCCAGGATATAAGCCATCCAGGGTTGGAGTAAGCCATCTAGGTTTGGATATCCAGGAGTGGAGCTAAGCTTCCACGATTAACGTTACAAGCGGTGGAGACGGTCCCCGTACCTGCGCAGCCAGGTTTTACTAACGACAACCCCCGGGACACAAGGTGGGCCCGTTACCAGTCCTCACTGGAGGAATATCACTCACGATCTCAGTGGAGGTTAACTATCATCGCATCGCGTCATCAACCCTTACAGAAGGCATTTGATGACAATCATCCATTGAATTCGCGCATCATCATCTTCATGAGCTCTCGCGCATCACAGTTATCGCGCTAGATCAACACTGTTATAGCTTTAACAACACTTTAGTGTCTTAGACTTTCAGTATTCATAACAATACTAAGAACGTCTTACACGTTCATGAGAACATTCTTTTCATAGTTCATTTGTGTATTCGCTTGTTTTTTTTAGATAATTGTATATATATTTAACATATTTTAAAAGTTGCATTACATTTATGTAAATGCATTCACCGTCATTGATTCTTTCCTGAGTTAGCCCAACCACTAAGGTCATCCTGTGACAACTGGTTTTCAGAGTAGTGGGATTTTCGGCGACTACGGAGGGAAAGAATCAATAAGGGATCTTTATTATGATATACTAAATCTCTACTTATTATTTTAGAATTGTGTACCACCCTCTGATCCATCAAGGCGACTGTCGACGATCACGGCCACAGCTTGGAAGACAAGTCAAGACACGACATGGGTAGGGTGAGTCCAAACTGTTGTTTTGTCCGTTCTTTCCTTGGCGCGAGGTCGCAGTGGTCTACACGATTGGGTCTGAGGCACTTTTGCTAAATAATTTGGGTGTTTGTTTTTACCTCCCTTGATATACACATGGTATCCAATTTGGTTGGCGAACAAGACGTTCTACTCATGCTGTGACACTCGAGTATACTTATATTGATGGGAGAAGTAAATACACATGTACATGTTATACACATTTCGATGATTGTTTAAGGTTTATGTCCAATATCAAATTAATATATTTTACGTAGTGTATATGTTTTGTGGAAGCTAGATACTATCTATACATAACCGTTAGTAGTTAGCGCTAGTACAAATGTGTATGTAACTTGTCCTATGATGATGCCCAGGTATTTACTGAGGACACAGTGACTTACCATTAGTAGTTAGTTGAGTATAATTATTAGTGACGTGTGTATTGTAATTATTGTAGTGTGTAGTTCACAATGTCTATAACCATGACGTCCATAAAGGATCTTACGGAAATGGGTAAGGAGTTAGGGTATGCTGGTGAGGAGCTTAGAACCTTTGTTAAAGACGAACAGGCTAGGGAAAGGGAATTTAGACTTAAGGAAAGAGAATTAGAGAAAGATAGGCTAGAATTCGAAAGTAGGTTAGCTAAAGAGAAGCTAGAATTAGAGAGTAGATTAGTTAAAGAGAAGTTGGATGCTGATAAAGAGAATTTAGAATTCGAAAGTAGATTAGCTAAAGAGAAGCTAGATGCTGGTAAAGAGAAGCTAGAATTCGAAAGTAGATTAGCTAAAGAGAAGCTAGATGCTGATAAAGAGAAGCTAGAATTAGAAGGTAGATTAGCTAAAGAGAAGCGAGATGATGATAAAGAGAAGGTAGAATTAGAAAGAAGAATAGTAAAGGAGAAGCAAGAGTTAGAACATGAGAGGTTCGAAACAGATGGTAGACTAGCTAAGGCTAAGATGATAATGGAAAGGGAGCAAAAAGAGTTTGATCATAAGTTAGCTTTAGAGTTGGAAGCAGCTAAGACACATAGTAAGGACAGTGGAACTGTAGGGAAAGATAGTTATTCTGGGAAGTTAAAAGGTTCGAAGTTACCATACTTTGATGCTGACAAAGATAACATGGACAGTTACTTGTTACGGTTCGAGCGTTATGCTGAGTTACAGGAATGGACCAAAGATAAGTGGGCAGTTCATTTAAGTGCGTTATTGAGAGGCAAGGCCTTAGATGTATTTTCTAGATTACCTAGTGTAGATGCTCTTGACTATGACAAGTTAAAGGATGCTCTTTTAAAGAGATTTGAGCTAACTGAAGAAGGTTTTAGAAAGCGGTTTAGAGCTTGTCTGCCTGAGAAAGGCGAGTCATTTATTCAGTTTATTAGTAGGTCTAGAAATTACTTAGATAGGTGGTTAGAGTTAGGGAAGGTAGCGCAGACTTATCAGGGCCTCATAGATTTCTTGTTGCGGGACCAGCTATTCAATGTTTGTAGTAGAGATCTGTTCTTATTTCTTAAAGAAAGAAAACTAACTAACTAGTGTAAATGAAATGGCAACTCAAGCAGATCAGTTTGCCGAGGCTAGAGGTGGAGCTCATAATGTAGTGTCGAAAGACAGAACTTTTAAAGATAGGCAAGGGGACGATCATAAACAGAAAGGCCAGAGTGGAAACTATAGAGGTGGAGGTAGTTCGATGGGTGCTCGAGGAGGTAGCAATAGTGGTAACATAGGTAGACCTTTTATTCGTTGTCGTCACTGTAACGGGAATCATGCTTCACATGAGTGTAGGAAAGCGGTGAAAATGTCCGCTGTCGTAGACAATTTTAGTGAAAATAGTAGAGTGGACAACAATGTAGGGAGTCAGAACCAAGGTTTTAACAACCCATGGAATTTCGGTAGAGGTAGAGGTGGTCAAAACCGAGGTAGAGGTAGAGGCAGAGGTAGTAATAGTCCGGTTATTAAAACCGAGAGTAGTAGCTGTTGTGTTAAAGCGGATGGTGTAATGGCGAAGATCGGAACATGTCTCTTTCCGTATGCAAATCTTCCAACGGCAGATGGTAGAGTGAACGGCACGGACGTAATTGTAATGAGGGATACAGGTTGTACAGGTGTGGTAGTTAGGCGTAGTTTAGTTACGGATGACCAGTTGGTAGGTAAACAGTCACCGTGTATGTTGTTAAATAAGTCGGTAGAGCACGTGCCAATAGCGAGAATAGATGTAGATACACCTTTCTTTAAAGGGACTACAGAGGCACTATGTATGGACGACCCGATGTTAGATGGTTCAGCACTTCCGGTAATGTCCGATTTTAGAAGTAGCATAAGTAATGCCGTAGAAACTAGAGCGCAGGTTCAGAAGCAAGCTCAGGCTTATAGAAAATTAAAGGTTCCTGCAGCCGTAGGTGACATATCTAAAGCGGAGTTTATAGAAGCACAAACTCAAGACGAGTCATTAGGTCCTTGTAAGGTGAAGGCCAAGGATGGTGTAGTGAAGAAGTGTAAAGGGTCCGGTAGTTGTAAGTTTGTACATAAGAATATGTTATTGTACAGAGAATTTGAAGATAGTGGTAGTAGACAGTTTCACCAATTAGTGGTTCCTACCCAGTATAGAACGACAGTGCTTAAGGTAGCTCATGAGTCGATTATGGGAGGTCATTTAGGCGTAAAGAAAACGTCAGATAGAGTATTGGCAGAATTTTATTGGCCAGGCGTTAGTGGAGATGTAACTAGGTATTGTAGGTCCTGCGATGTATGCCAAAGGACAGTACCAAAAGGTCGAGTGACCAAAGTACATTTAGGTCAGATGCCACTGATAGATACACCATTTAAGCGGGTAGCCGTAGACATAGTTGGACCAATTTTTCCAGTGTCGGATAGAAAAAATAGGTACATTTTAACCATGGTAGACTATGCAACTAGGTATCCGGAGGCAGTAGCATTGCCCTCAATTGAAACTGAGAGAGTAGCTGAGGCATTAGTTGATATGTTCAGTAGGCTAGGTGTACCAGAGGAAATGCTGACTGATTGTGGGTCACAGTTTACGTCAGAACTTATGGCTGAAGTAAGCAGGTTATTGTCTTTGCGTCAAATCATGACAACACCATATCACCCTATGTGTAACGGGTTAGTCGAACGATTTAACGGGACGTTAAAGCAAATGTTGCGGCGTATGTTTACCGAGAGACCCAAAGATTGGGATAAGTATCTCAATGCTTTATTGTTTGCATTTAGAGAGGTTCCACAAGAGAGTTTAGGATTTTCTCCGTTTGAGTTATTGTACGGTAGGTCAGTTAGAGGTCCCATGAGGATTCTTAGAGAGATGTGGGCAGGTGAAGTAGATAGTGATGAGGTTAAGACTACATATCAGTATGTTTTAGATCTGAAGGAGAAACTAGAGGAGACTTGTAAGATAGCTCAAAGTCAGTTAGTTAAGGCAAGTACCAAGTATAAACGGTACTATGACCAGAAAGCTAGAGCTAGGAAGTTTAAGATAGATGACCAGGTGTTACTGTTACTCCCGACCGACAATAACAAGTTGTTATTACAATGGAAAGGTCCGTTTTACGTTAGAGGGATAGTGAACACTATGGATTACCGTATCGAGATAAACGGAAAGTTAAAGACCTTTCATGCGAATATGCTGAAAGAGTATATCAGTAGAACCGATAATGTGCAACAAGGGGTGTTAACCGTAGTTAATGTTGCAGTTATTGAGGATAGTGAGGAAGCCAGTAGTGAGGACACTAGTCCCATGTATTTTCCCACTAGTGTAGGTAGGGAGAGAGCAGCCGATGTAGATATATCGGGCATGCTTAGTGTAGAGCAGCAACGAGAGATGGGTAGCTTACTCTCGCAGCTCAGTGATGTCTTGTCCGAAAACCCGGGGCAGACAGATGGAGTGCAACATGATATTGTACTCACATCATGGGAACCAATAAGAATTAAGGGGTATCCCATTCCATTTCACTCCCGATCAATTGTTGATGAGGAGGTGAAAGACATGTTGAAAGTGTGTGTCATCGAACCTTCGAACGCCCCATTTTCATCCCCAGTCGTACTTATTAAGAAGAAAGATGGGTCAATTCGATTCTGCATCGATTTTAGGCAGCTCAATAAACGTACCATCTTTGATGCAGAGCCAATGCCTAATATTGAGGAGGTATTCTCTAAGCTTGCGGGATATTCGTATTTCTCCAAGTTAGACCTCAGTAAAGGGTATTGGCAAGTCCCACTTTCAGACCGAGCTAAAGAGATGACCTCCTTCGAAACTTCGCAAGGACTTTTTAAGTTCAAGGTCATGCCCTTTGGTCTCGTAAACGCCCCAGCAACATTCTGTAGGTTAATGAGGAAAGTCCTGAAGGATTTCTCCAACACAGACAGTTTTGTAGATGACATCCTGGTGTTTACAACAACATTTGAAGACCATATTAAGGCTCTACGGAATCTGTTGGAACGGCTACGCCGGTTTAAACTGACTGCAAAACCTAGCAAGTGTCACATAGGTTACGCAGATATAGAGTGTCTGGGTCATGTTGTCGGGAGGGACCAGAAATTGAAACCCAACACCGACAAGGTTAAGGCAATTCAGGAAGCACCAAGACCCGAGACAAAGAAACAAGTTAGGTCATTTTTAGGGTTGGCGGGATTTTACAGGAAGTTTATTCCAAACTTTTCGGCTATAGCTGCACCTTTGTCAGACTTGACAAAGAAAGGTCAACCCAATAGGATAACTTGGGGGGAAAGCCAGGAGCGAGCTTTTGTCTCTTTAAAGGGGAGTCTGGTCAAAACCCCAATACTAAAATTACCTGAACTTGACCAGGAGTTTATCCTCAGAACGGATGCCTCCGATATCGGGGTGGGTGCAGTCCTACTGCTAGAGCAAACGGGTGTAGTCTCCCCGTGGCTTACGCAAGTCGGAAACTATTACCCCGGGAATGTTACTACTCTGTTATCGAAAGGGAGTGTCTTGCAGTAGTGTGGGGTGTCAGTAAATTCCACCGATATGTTTTTGGTAAGGAATTTGTCTTGGAGACTGACCACAAACCGTTAGCTTATATGAATAAAGCAAAGGTAGCTAACAGTAGGTTAATGAGGTGGGCACTGACTCTGCAGCCTTACCGGATGAAAATTAAAGCAATCCGTGGAAAGGACAATATTGGGGCAGACTATTTAAGTCGCCGCACATAATGACCGGTTTAACACAATAGTGTATTGCAGTGTATTGTACAATAGTAGTATATGTTACGACAGGGTAGTGTACAATTGTAGAATAGTGTTGAAATTGTAATTACATATTATAGTTAGGTTATAACTGCAGTGGTAATAGTTAACATACTCAAGCGATTGAGCGATCAGCTTGTACGTTTTGTCGCTCGTTTGCGCCGAAGAATTAATAGTTTCTTAACGTGTAAATATTAATTATCATTTTGTTGAATTTTAAAAGTGTAGCACTTTCTTTAAGTGGGGAGATGTTGTCACAAAATGTCACGGGTAGAGCGTACTGGTCGTATATATCTCTTGTTATCGGTTACACCCGAAATCTATTGTTCGAGTTGAAACAATTTCACAATATTCATGATCTATTCATATAACACGTAAAAGCGTGCACATTTTAAGTGGCCGCCAGAGAGGCCGTGTCATAAGTTTAGTTTTGTGCTAATGCATGTAAACGTATAGGTATATTTTCCTTAAACGGCAAAATTGTATAAGGGGCCTCTCGTGTAGATTCAATACTGTAGATTTAGCCACGTTTGTCACGGACTGAACGGGGGAAATAATGATTTGGGCGTAATGTTTGCTATAAAACCCATTGTCTTCTAGCTCTCGCCGGGATCATCGATAGTACTTTGTTTGAACAGAGATTGGACGGCAAAATTCCTAGGCAACATGTGGTTAGTAATTTTATTAAACTTTTATCGTTCATTTGTATTCATAGGGCGGCGCCATCTTGTTTGGCGGTTACGACATCCGGTTAGCATTGATGTTTCTCAAACATAACTTTAGACTAGCATATGATTTTGAAGTTACTTTTAATTATTAGATGTAATTATTGTAATTGATCATTAATTGTAAAACAATATTAATTTGATAACAGTGGAAAATAGGTGCATTAGTTAACGTTGGCGTATAACTCGGTGATTGTAATACACGATTGTTAACATTAGTTAACAATGAGATGAGTGACAAGAATAAATGCGTGCATGCATAACTCAGTGAGTGTAATATATGAGTAATTTGATCATGTTTATATTACATGTATTAGGGGCATTGATTTAACAGCGACGTACATAGCGTATACATGGCGTTGTAGAATATGTATACATTGCTACTCATCATTAGTACAGCTTACATATATTGATTGAATAATGATTTGTTTGGGTAATGGTAATTATGCAAGATTGTTATGTTTGTCAACCGACATCTAAAACGTATGTATAATTACAGCCTAAGCCATCCAGGATATAAGCCATCCCATCCAGGATATAAGCCATCCAGGGTTGGAGTAAGCCATCTAGGTTTGGATATCCAGGAGTGGAGCTAAGCTTCCACGATTAACGTTACAAGCGGTGGAGACGGTCCCCGTACCTGCGCAGCCAGGTTTTACTAACGACAACCCCCGGGACACAAGGTGGGCCCGTTACCAATCCTCACTGGAGGAATATCACTCACGATCTCAGTGGAGGTTAACTATCATCGCATCGCGTCATCAACCCTTACAGAAGGCATTTGATGACAATCATCCATTGAATACGCGCATCATCATCTTCATGAGCTCTCGCGCATCACAGTTATCGCGCTAGATCAACACTGTTATAGCTTTAACAACACTTTAGTGTCTTAGACTTTCAGTATTCATAACAATACTAAGAACGTCTTACACGTTCATGAGAACATTCTTTTCACAGTTCATTTGTGTATTCGCTTGTTTTTTTTAGATAATTGTATATATATTAAACATATTTTAAAAGTTGCATTAAATTTATGTAAATGCATTCACCGTCATTGATTCTTTCCTGAGTTAGCCCAACCACTAAGGTCATCCTGTGACAAGGATATTTTTCTTTTGGAGTGAATAACATATTTTATTTCATCGAGAAGTGAGAAAACTTTATATTTTCACGAATGCGAAGCATGAGTGAAAATATAAAAGTTTTCTCACTTTGAGATGAAATAAATATCACGACAAAACTTTGAGATGAAATAAAATATGTTATTCACGACAAAACAATAGATTTTCTTTTTATTTTATGATTTTACAATATTTTTTTTAGGGAAACTATGGTAGAACAACAAAAGTAGTCCCGGCAGCTACTGTGAAATAAAACTCTATATTCCGCAGTGTTGAATAACACTTTTATTTCATTGATAAAATACGGTATTTCATTGCGTATCATAAAATAAATATATATATATATGTATATATCGTCGTCAGTAGGTTTAGAAACGGTGTACATATGTAATAACATTTGCCTGTTGATGGCGGGATAGGGATTTTTATCAGACAGATGATCTTGAAAAAATTTACTTTATTTGCATGAATCGGTAAATTTTTCAATATAACGAGAAATTATATTGGAAAAGTGATTTAATGTTTGATAATTATAATAGTAAAATGAATTTTTGAAAAGTTTCGAGACAACCGGATTTTGCGGCATTAATTTTCCACTTGTATTAATTGTTCCACTTTAAAACATTAACAGGACTGAGAACGTCTTTTTGATATTTTTGTTTTTGCTTAACAAAGCCCGCACCCCTCCAACACCCGGTTCAAGTCGACATTGTCTCGACATATACGACATGTAATTTTTAACTTTTTTTTGCTAAAATCTTTCAACAGAGTACCATTAACAATTGCGTTTAATTGGTTAAACGTTAATTTATACAATTCAATACTCGATTATCGTTTCAGTTCGAAGATGCTTTCGTTTTAACACGTTTTGATAACACATAATTAAATGAATTGTTGAAATAATAAAAAATATTAAACCTTAATCTTATAATATCCAATGGCAATATTAGGCACGTTGTATATGAAACCGAAACAATTGAATTGAATTGAATTTTGTTTAACGGCTCATCAACACAGTATAGGTTATTTAGAGCCGCCCCAGAGAGAGATGAAGGATAGATAGGAATCCGGGAACCGTGCCCTACTCTTATTATCGAATAGATTCCTATGGTTCTTTAACGCGCTCGGAGGATAGACCGATAAACGGGGAAACCGAAACAAAGTATGATGGCTGTTAGGCTACTTGTATTCACTGCCAGCTCGACCGTGACCGGGCTGGTCGGGTGGGGAAAGACGTAGCTTTTGAAATCGTCTCGCCTGTCAACGTTGTGGGTTCGAATCCAACTAGCTCGATTTGTCAAGTGAGAAAGGGTCGATTCTTATGGATGGCGGCATATACATGACTGCTACTACTCAAGAAAAAAGTGGATGGTCTGCCTCAACCATGTACAAATCGACCGTTATATATAGCCTAAATTTGTTGAAAATAAGTAAAGCAACATAAAAAACAACAACCAATCTAGCTTTAAATAGCAACTGATAGTAGTATATAATGCATTACGAGCTGGTTACTCTTAATTCGATGCTCCAGTTTTGTGGTTTGGCTTGGCTGGTTAAAGTCGTTTATATTGTGTTTAAAGAGTTTGCATTCTCAAAATATGTAAATTATATAATATTCGTCGTCAGTACGGTTAGAAACGGTGCACATTTTTTGTGAAAATGTTGATGGCAGGGTAGGAATTTTACTTTAAAGTTTAAGTCCTTTTCTACTTGGAAAAAGTCAATTATTAATATTGAAGATACCCGTATTAAGTTTTATATTGCTAACCCCTCTTTACTTCATCCGAGACCTCGGTTTTCGTTTCGTAATTTAAAATCGGGAATTCAAGAATTTCACAATAAATGCTTTAGTTCCTGGTGATAAAGCAGCTGACATTCTAATTACTGTTTGACGCCTACATTACGTCCGTGTTTTATCTTTGGAACTTGGGAGCACTAATTCTTATACTCCAGTTCAATCCACTGAAGATGATGCTGTTTCCACGCATATCACTCGATGCACTACTTTCAAGGCTGGGGCAGAGGAAAAGTAAAAGAAACTTCCAACTATTAACAGCATTCCTAAATAACATAAGCAGCCTTATTAAGTCCGCTTTATTTCGAATTCTAGTGCCTGCACCATTACAAACATTTCCAAACGTTTAACTCATTGTTTTACTGTCGTTAAAGACCACATTAAACAATATTGTGCTATAACAACTCTTGGATTAATTTAGTTTGGTCAATTAAAAATTCAGGAAACATTATTGATAAAGTTGCAATAAGCGTCAAGTTTCATATATTCGTACTTATGACTTATCAAACTATATACAATCTTACCACACCACCTTCTCAAGGCAAGCTTATTGCTGTCAATTTTCTTTTCTTAACCCTGATCTAATAGTATTTGAGAACTCTTCTGAGACAAGGACTATCACAATCTGACTTCTATGGTGATGTGGTTTATAAACTTCGTAAGATCCTTGGTCATAATCACTTTCATACAATCTTTATTAAAGTTATTAACAGTTTATCAAAAGAGGTTATCATTTTGCAGCAGCAGAAGCAGCAGCAGCAGCAGCAGCAGCAGCAGCAGCAGCAGCAGCAGCAGCAGCATCAGCAGCAGAAACAGCAGCAGAAACAGCAGCAGAAACAGCAGCAACGCACTGTATGTTTAGTGGTTGACCTATTTACAGTTCGCCATTATGATTTCCTCTTTGATTGTGCGATGACCGGACATATTGTGGATCCTATCATGACGTCTACCTAAATCCTCAGGGAACGGTAGGGTTTGCTATTTGTCTTAAATCTTGTCTTGTCGTACCCTTAACGGTTGTTGCTCTGGCTTCTACCGTGTCATGTTGACCTTGCTGTGTGGCTTTCTAGGCTTCTTGTTATATTATATATACACATGATCATTTATTTGTTATAGTTATATTGCCTATTAATGCTGCCTTGTTTGTTAGCGAATATAACTTGGCGGGGATATCCTTATTTACACTATCCCGTTTTATCGGGATGACAGTAGGGTAAGAGTGAGGTTTGGTGCACCTAAACCTTCAGCGGCCTTTTTTACCACTGACCGTTCCAAGGCGGTAGGCCTACTGTCAACCTTTTATGTTTGTGATGCTATAGCTTTTCTTTTATTCATGTTTGTAGTCGGTTATTTCTGTGCGTGTTTGTTGTTGACTGTGGTCCTTGAATGTTACAATTCCTGTTCGACGTTTATATTCAACTTTTATTTCACTAACGGTTACCATCTTGGAACACCATTGGAACACAAAAACAACAACAAGAACAAAAAAACACATCTCATTCCGCTTCGCAGGCTTGTCTTTCTTGTAATTTCGTATACACCAGCTCATGGCAAAATGGGATATTCATATTAAATACTGCTTGTTAAAAACTAAGGGCTGAGTTTGAGCTTAAGATTTGTGCTAAGAATGTTCGAGATCCCAAGGCATGGTATGCGAAACCGTGACCCTAGACCACGAGTTCGGTGTCTTTACATTTAGACATGAAATTATAGTTTCTTCTCAAATGTCCAATCTTTGTGGCTTTAACGTAGAATATCGCTTAAGCCGGTGCTAGGAGGCGTGAGAGGTGTTGCACGTTTCATTACCTATCATGAACAGACTCAATAAAACCGAGTCTGCTTCTTTTATCTCCTGTTTGTTTTTGTTGCTCCCAAGGGATGCACTTTTCAGTATTTATTAATGTTCATGTTATTATACATGTTATTATGCGATATAAAATAGAGTATGAGAGTGGACCTTGGAAACGACCGATAAATACGAAATACGAAATATATATTTTTCAACATTCAAAATTTGACATTTCGTTCTTCAGATTACCATGTCTAGGCTAGGCTTGAGCCTTGATGAGAGTGATGAGACAGATGCAACGGCAATCTTTACAAATGAAATGTGTGTGTGTGTGTGTGTGTGTGTGTGTGTGTGTGTGTGTGTGTGCGACCGTGTAAGCGTCCGTGTGTGTGTATGTGTGTGTGTGTGTGTGTGTGTCCTTGTGTGCATCCGTGTGTGTGTGTGTGTGTGTGTGTGTGCGTCCGTGTGTGCGTAAGGTGGGGGTCGGTTTTGTGATATTGCTAACAGAATCGGACGATAACCATCAGATAACGTCTTCTTGCATTTGGTCAGTAGAGCTAAACGGTATTGTGACCAAATACAAAACAACAACGGTTTTTTTCCATAACTGTATTGTAATTTAACCTTATCACGATAACGGCAGAATGGTTTACACAGAAGATTATTACTACTTCAGATACTAGAAAATAGAAGAAAACCTTTTAAACAGTAAATCATCTTTCGATTATCAGAGAAAAATATTTAGTTTTAAAAACACACGTTTAAACACCAATAACAATGCATTTGCAGACATTAAACAGGCACATTTTAAAGACAGTAACTAAAATGTCGCCACAATACAATTATTATTCACCATATTGACAATCAGTTTTCCTCTCCGTCTTTTCTTCTGCTTTTACATTTATATTTCTTTCTCCTTGTTTCGTATACACCTTTTTATTTAGCTACTTTAAGTGATGCATTAGTAATTTGTGTGTGATGTCACTACCTGACTTATATATGATATAATGCATCCATGCTTTTTGTGGCGTATTTTGACGACCCGTTTAATCTCCTCATCAATTAGTGGAGTAAAAATCGGGGAGGAACATCTCTTGCCACACCTTACAGTATCTTCCCTTATTTACATGTATTATTCAGCTGCCGAAGGCAGCTGACTCTTATACGGCTTTTATATCTGTCTATGGTTAAGAGACTGTGACTCATGTAAGTGGCAATAAGCATGCTTTACAACTTGAATTCCTAGAGAACTCGTCTGAAAAACTTGAATGGTATAAACACATATTTTGTAATGTTGAAATGTTACCATTTCACTTGCTGAAATGACGTTTTCGTAAACCAGTCTACTGAAAGTTAGCATGTAATCATTACTATTATGTGTTGTAATGTACACTCTAACGCACACGTGTACAATTGTATTTATGTGGTGATGTATATTTCTAGCACGTCGTATTACAAGGTAATTGTAATCAATATGTTTTGAACAGAAAGAAGCGAGGTCGCCCACATTGATTTACAATGCTTGGTAGGAAGAACTGATGGTAAACATCGGGAAGAATGTAAGAAAAAACGGTCGTGGCGTGTTTATGTCTCCGTGATAACATTTATTTTTTTCAATATTGTTTTAACACCCGTGACTTGATATATTATTATGTTAACTTCTTGTCTCTCGGCAGCTATTTTACGCTTGCGTAAAACCTTGCTTGTTCTCTTATGCTATAATAATTTAGCATTTAATATGCATCCATGTTATTGTTGTTTGTGCGAAATGCGTAATTTTGGACGGCTGCATTTTGTGTTTGCTATTTCTTGTTCGACTTTGCATCAGTTTTCATTGTATTAAGATAATTTAAGACTGTTAATTAGGAACAACAATCATATAATATGTTGATGTGGTCGTGAAACTCCAGATAGTCCATTGTTATACATAATAATACGAATGTAACTCAGTAATACATAGTATTACATATGTTATAAAATATTATTATCATTATAAAAAACAATACATAGTATTACAGATGTTATAAACCATTATTATCATTATAAACAACAATACATAGTATTACAGATGTTATA
>JAWPHD010015365.1:0-55740 GCA_037043455.1 Cyrtodaria siliqua | reverse complement strand
ATTTTTGAAGATTTATATATAGATGATAATATGGTATTTTTTGTTGTAACTAAAAACTTAAGATGAATTCTCTCTATCTCCTTCGATTTTGTGAAACCCTACACTTCACAGCCGTAACTGAGTTTTGGTGAAACAAAAGCATCAAATAATTGAAGAGATGTTTTAGGTATTAGTTCAGTTTTTCTTATGTTTGCAGTTAAAAGATTCATAGCTTTTAATACTTTCCCGCACAGATCCTGTTGATTTAACATATAAGAGCCAGTGTAGTAGAATACAACTCCGAGATAAGTAAAATCATCAGAAACCTCTAATAACGCTCCGTTATCATGGTTATAAGAAAATAAATGGACGTTAAAATGAAAAATCACTTCTGAAAACCTTTTTCATGTAAATTAAAATATAATCATTAACAAAACAATTCATGAAAGCAAAAGCATTTAGAAATGTATTTAAACACGTCTTCTTTTTTGAAGGGACACACAGCAATTTTGATTTTTTTTAAAACTCGCGGCTTCCCGTTAATTTGTCACATAACTTGCATTTGTTTAATCATTTTTTATTAATTAGAAGGATAGTATAAAGCAAATTGTTTTACCTAATTTTAGCTGTTGCTTATATTGGACCAATAATATATTCAACCTTATCGTAGAATAACGAAGACAATTGAGAACTCATTTTTTTATTTAATATATGCAAGCAGGTTTCAAGTTAAAATGATACTGGATTAATAAATCAAGACGCTAATGTTAATGTTTGATAACAACTTCAAGATTATCGTGTGTCCCTTTAAGTAATACATCATTAAATAATTTACAATCCATTTAGCAAACACGCACACACATTCACAATTCCATGTTAACATATTATATAAGATTATTTTATAAACTAGACCTTACCTCACGTGTTTTCAGTATGTTAATCCTCGGTGATATGATGTTTTACCTCTGGGTGCAATTTATATGCTCATCGCTTCAGCGCCTCCTTCCACGATATAAGTCCCATTTCCACATAGAAATTGATATCGTAGCATGATGTAAGGTAATAAACGGCCCGGGGAAGAAATGTTACCATTGTAAAGGTACTGTTGGTATTTGAGAGGTAAAGCAGTTTCATTATTATACCCAGGTTTTTTGAAAAAAAAACAGTTATATTAAAATCGTCTCCGTTTGTCCGTCTGTCCGTCCGTTACCACATCTCCGCCTAAACCTTTGAACGGAATTCAACCAAACTTAGGGAATGATTTCACTATATGATGACGTCGTGCAAGAGCAGCATACATTTGGGCTCCGCGCCCAGGGGCCTTCATAGGGGTCAAAAGGTCAAGTACAATTCAATTACACTGTCATGTTTCCATTTTTTTGCACAAAACTTGGTATATGTAATCGCCTCTGAAAGATAAACAACATAGCAAACTATGTTATTACTTTAAACTCGGATGTCTGCCCAGGGACCCAGAGTGAGGGGGTCGGTGGAGTTTTTTTTTGTAATTATGTCTCAAATGGAATGTTATGTTGATGGGATTATACTGTACAATTTTTCCCTCCTAATTCACCCATGGGGCCTGGGAAAGGGGTGTCAAAAGGTCAAATACACTAAAAATTCATTTACATTGTATTTTTCCTTATTTTGCATATATATTGGTATTTGTATGAAAGATGAACAACACATATACTCAGTTGGAGAAGAAACTGGACACTTTGAACATTTTACTTCACACCCTATCCTCTTTATCAAGCGACAGTCCCTTAATGATTCGACCTATTGAAAAACAAATGACAACATGATATTGGCAATGGAATGATAAAAACGTTGGTACCAAACATGGCATATTGATTTTGGAATTTGTCAATTTAATTCTAAAGAAATATAAAAAGATCGGATAGGGAAAGTAGCATTCAAGGAGGACAGTCAATCACAAAACACAGAAACAAACACGCAAACAGACAAACAAGAAGGCAAAAGTAATAATAAATGCAAACGACATCACAAACACAAAAGGGTTGACAATAGGGCTACCGCCTTGGAACGGTCAGTGGCAAAGTAGGCCACTGGATGTTTAAACCGTTTCTAGGGTGCACCAAACCTCACATTTATCCTACTGTCATCCCATTAAAACAGGACAGTGTAAATAAAGAAATCCCCGCCATGATCTAATCTCTAACCAACAAGGCAGCATCAATAAGAAATATAAGTAAAACACAAATATGCTCGTGTAAATATAACACAAAAAAAAACAATAGCCTAGAAAGCCACAATGAAGGTTCTCAATGACTTGGCAGAAGCCAGAGCAACAAGAGAATAAACCATTAAGGGCACGACAAGAAAGATCATAGACAAAAATCAAACGCCACCTACCCAATGGGATTTAGGTAGGCGTCATCATAGGGTCCACAGCCTGTCCGGTCATCGTACAATTAAAGAGGAAAGCATAGTGGCGAACTGTAAACGGGTCTACCACCAAGCATTCAGTACGTTGCAAAATGATATGGTCATAACCTCTTTTGATAAACTCTTTAACAAGTTTAACAAATATAGTATGAAAGTGATCATGACCAAAAATCTTACGAAGTTTATAAATCACATCATCATAGAAGTCAGGTTGTGATAGTCCTTGTCGCAGAAGAGTCCTTAAATTACTTTCATATTTGGAAAAAAGATCAGGGTTACGATAATACACTTTTGCAAAGGTTTTACGAAGTTTATGGTAACGGTAACCCTGATTGAGTAGCTTTTTAGTTATACAAAGATTACGAATATTAAAGTCCTCAACTCGAGTACAAGCTCTTGAAAAACGAATAAGTTGAGACACATACACCCCATAAGAAGTTGCTCGGGCAACATCCCCATCCAAGTGGGGATAATTAACAATGTCAAAATTAAAATCATCTCTCTTGTCATAGATTTTGCTAATTATTTCACCATTTTCAATCGAGAGATCTAAATCAAGAAAAAGAAGCGTTATTATCAGCTATATTAGCTTTGTTAAGCTGAAGTTCTTTAGGATACATATTAGTAACCATAGTTGGAAAGAAAAGGTTGTCAATGTTCAATATGTCATCCAGATATCGAGAGGTGTCATTAAAGGCTTCAATAACTTCTGTCTGGGTATCTGGTGGAAGACTCAACATGAAATCTCTTTCATAGCAAAATAAAAACAAATCTGCGACAAGTGGTGCACAGTTCGTACCCATAGGGATACCGACAATTTGTCTATAAACGGTGGTTCCATACCTGACGAAAATATTATCTAATAGGCAGATGAGTGCTTCACAAACTTCAAAGCAAGTCTACATAGTATAATTGTCTAAACTGCCGTTAGTAAAAAACGCTTTAATATTATTACATGCCAAAAAAATTAGTATTTTCTCTAGCGAATGTTGTTTGAATAAGAGAAATTAGCTTGTCTTTAATAAGGTGATGTGGTAAGGTTGTATATAGTGTAGAGAAGTCATAAGTGCTTATTGATGAAACTTGACCTTTATTGAAAAGTTTGTCAAGAACGTCTCCCGAATTTTTTATAGACCAAAATAAATTAATCCCAGAGTTTTCATAAGTTTTATCACAATATAGTTTAACGTGATCTTTAACGGCAGTAAGACAAGAAGTTAAACGTTTGGAGATGTTTGTTGTGGTGAAGGCACTAGAATTCGAAATAAAGCGAGCCTTATACGGATTTTTATGTAATTTAGGAATCCAGTACATAGTAGGCAGTTTCTTTTGCTTATCGTTTAAACCAGCCTTGAAAGTAGTGCACCGAGTGATAATGTGCGGAAACATCATCCTCCTCAGTAGAATTAACTGGAGTATACGAATTGGTGCTGCCTAGTTCCGGAGATAAAACATTGACTTAATGTGGGCGTCAAACAATAATTACCTTATAAACTGCTTAATCTGCAGGAACTAAAACAAATTTATTATGAAATTCCTGAATTCCCGATTTTAAATTACGAAAGAGTAGAGAGAGAGAGAGAGGGCGTACTATGGGATGTCATTTGATTTTTAATTATGTCTCAAATGAAACTTTATGATGCTGGGATTACAATGTCTATATTTGTTTTCTCCTACGTCATCGGTGGGTTCTGGGGAAGGGAGATCATATACTCTTAAAGTGTCATTTTCCCATACCTTGTAAGCAAGTATACTCCTATGAAAATACAAAGCATATCAAACTATTTCAGGTTTCCACCTTAGAGGTGTTTCCAGGTGGCGGGGATGGGGCTGGGTGTGGGTGTGAGTGGTGGTGAGTGTGTAAGGTGTGTGAGTGGGGTGGGGGGGGGGGGGTGAGAGAGAGAGAGGTAACTTAGGTCAAATATATATATTTTACTTTCTCAATAAAATGTAATGAGTTTGGGAATATCAGAATAATTTGCTCCAGGGTCACCATGGGACGCTAGGATAGGGAGAAAAGTTCAAATACACAAAAACCCTATATATTTTTGTCATACAGGTATACAGAAAAGCATAAATAGTACTGTTTTTTATCTGAGTCACAAAAACCAATCAAAACAATTACATCTTAAATGGATACAAGGTTAAAGGAGTTGACTTATGTGAAGAAAACGTGAGTATTTGCGATGGCGCGTCGAATTCGTTCTAGTTTCGACTTAATATTGTATTAAATTCGTTTGGAAACAGAGTGTTTATTAACATGTGCCGACTTCACCCTTAATCAAATGTACCGTGTCTAGGCCTTTAGGCGTATTAAGTCAAGGTCGTCATAAAAAGACCATTAGCACACGGTGCATTTTATAATCATTGCATTGCAATAGTTTGATATGTTCATAGACCTTTAGGCGTATTAAGTCAATGTCGTCATAAAAGACCATTAGCACACGGTGCATTTTACAATCATTGCATTTAATAGTTTGATATGTTCTTAGACCTTTAGGCGTATTACGTCAAGGTCTTCATAAAAATACCAATAGCACACGATGCATTTTACAAACATTGCATTGACATAGTTGATATGTTCTTTAAACCTTTAGGCATATTAAGTCAAGGTCGTCATAAAAAGACCATTATAACACGGTGCATTTAACAAACGTTATATTGCAATAGTTTGATATGTTCTTAGACCTTTAGGCGTATTAAGTCAAGGTCGTCATAAAAAGACCATTATCACACGGTGCATTTTACAATCATTGCATTGCTTTAGTTTGATATGTTCTTTAGACCTTTAGGCGTATTACGTCAAGGTCTTCATAAAAATACCAATAACACACGATGGATTTTACAAACAATGCATTGCAATTATTGATATGTTCTTTAAACCTTTAGGCATATTACGTCAAGGTCTTCATAAAAAAAAAGAGCACACGGCGCATTTTACAAACATTGCATTTTAATAGTTTGATATGTTCTTAGACTTTTAGTCGTATTACGTCAAGGCCTTCACAAAAGGACCAATAGTACACGGTGCATTTTACAAACATTGTATTTTAATAGTTTGATATGTTCTTAGACCTTTGGTCGTATTACGTCAAGGTCTTCACAAAATGACCAATAACACACGGTGCATTTTACAAACATTGCATTTTAATAGTTTGATATGTTCTTAGACCTTTAGTCGTATTACATCAAGGTCTTCACAAAAGGACCAATAGTACACGGTGCATTTTACAAACATTACATTGCAATAGTTTGATATGTTCTTTAGAACTTTAGGCATATTAAGTCAAGGTCTTCATAAAATGACCAATAGCACACGATGCATTTTACAAACATTGCATTGAAATAGTTGATATGTTCTTTAGACCTTTAGGAAAAGGGAAACGGTTTTAAAAGAAAAAAATACAAACATATCTAAATGCCTCTACTAGGGCAATATCCTTTACCCGGCTACGAATCAGTTCGGATTATCGTGCGCACCTTGTTTCTTTAAAGTAATGCTAACGCTCATTGGGTCATTGTCGTATCGGGTACTACAGAAACGTATCCGGGGTACATTTATGTATACAGAAACGTACCCGGAAATTGTCGATTATACAGAAAGGCCTCTATCTATATAGAAACGTACCCGAAACTACGAGATCTCGTTGGCGGAATTGAAGCAATTGAACACTGATGAACGCTAAAACAACATTGTTCGTGATTTTGCAAGTATTCTAGATCATCTGCGACGCTTGCTTGTTTTCAAGACAAACGTCTAAAACAGTTCTCCTAAACGAAGTTTGAATTTAGCCCCGATTCTGGTATCGTTTCTAATTTGCTGAGCCAGAAACTCCTGCTATCCAAAATATACAGACAGGCAGAAAGACAAAACAAAATATATGTAAATAAACAGAGGGAGACTTCATCATTCTATCGACGAACTAAATGTGAAAGAAATGCTTTAATAAAGAAACAATAATTAAGGTCATGTGCTTCCGGTTTCAAATTTGTTTCTGCACAAACGATCAAGACGTTTATATTAACAGTCAAGCGTCGAAGATGATCAAGACTACCGCAATGCAAATTCGTTTTGGTGGGAATATTCATATGGAAACCTTTGAGTTACATTCCAGTTATGCTTCGAAGAAGTGAACGAGATGTTGCGAATGCGAAATCGTGCAATCGTAAAAACTCGGCCCTAGTACTGCTAAAACTGCGACGCTTCGGTATGTTCAAAATATTGACATTCTGTTAGCCGGAAGGCAGCGGCAAAGAAAAGTGTGCACTGTTGCTTAGCGTTTGCTATGTTAACAATATGGCCGTTAGCCACACATGTTGATGCATAATTTGCGTTGCATATTTGTTATTTACAATACATATGAAGGTTTTATCACTGATTTTATGTAACTAAACTATAGATGGAGCAATCATCTAAATGGCATTGCAAGACTTTGATGATAACTTTGATTTTGAACGCAAATTCGTTTAGGCGGAAATCAAGGCGCGCCATGCTAGGATGACGTAATCAATATGGAAGACTCGTGTAGTCTATAAAGTCAGTCTTAGTTGGCCTGTTTGTACGGTATAGGAAAACCTTCAACGGTGTTTGCCATTATGCGTTTTGTTTACTTTTTTGCGTGTGTGGTCCTTTAATCCTATTTACAGGTGTATGATTATTTGTGAGGAACAGGTCTTGACGTGTTGGAATGTCTACTACTTGTGTTAGTGAGCGTGAGTAGTGGTGTGTCTTAACTTACCTCGCACGAACGCTGAATGGGTCTATGTCGTACAAGATACCCAACAAGAGCATCTTACCACTATAGGTACTACCAAAATACCATGCCTCCTTAAACAATACAAAATGAAGGCCGTGCGAATGTCTTGGTTATATTCCACAGACTGTGTTCCCCGTATTCTGAAAACCGGAGTACCATACGTGTATGCAAAGTAACATACAAAATGAAGGCCGTGCGAATGTCTTGGTTATATTCCATAGACTATGTTTCCTGTATTCTGAAAATCGGTAGGTGGATTTGTGATTGTAAACACGACGACAAAAATAAGGCGATTGGTATATACTGGTTATATTATACAGACTATGTTTTCTCCGAAAAGGGGTAGGTGGATTGGTGATTGTAAACACGACTACAAACTGAGAACGATAGGAAGATCTTGGCTATATTCCACAAAAGTTGTTATAAATTTGTAAACAAATACTATATTTGCGTGATTTCATTCTCTTTGGTGACTTGTATTAATAGACGTGTTTAAGGTTTAGTCAACTGAAATTGCGTGATGTCTTCAGAAACCTCGCAGGAAAGTGAGGATGGAGTCGTACCGCACACATACCAATATGTTCTATAGGCCGCGTCATATCTCTCATCGGCGTATCTACTATTAGGTCATATAGGCCCGGACCTATACTGTAACATCAATTTTTGAAAAATAAGAAAAATGAAAAGTCCAAAAATGCAATAAAAACTGAAACCAGATGGTGTGTGTGTGTGGTGTGGTGGATTAAGTGTCAACATTTGTTTCACAAATTTGTCAAAACAATATTTCTTTAAATGCTCTGTCAGATATACGCCGATATGCACCATTACATAGCAAGTTATTAAAACAGTCAGTGGAGCAAGCCCCAGGACCCCGCTAGTTTGTCGGGCCAAAATATGCACTTCGTGTCAGCTACGCCCCTGGCTCTATGGTAGGTGCTATAAATGCACTTCAGGTCAGCTACGCCCACTGGCTCTATAGTAGGTGCTATATATGCACTTCAGCTCAGCTACGCCCCTGGCTCTATGGTAGGTACAGAATATACTGGTGGCCAGACTCAATAAACCCGAGTCTGCTACTTTCTTCTATAGTTTATGTTTGTTGCTTCCGAATTGTCCATTTTTTTATTTAATTATTAAAAAGTCGGTGAAGGTAGGACGAATACTCGGTCGCATGCTTCACGTGGTTGATATGCAATATGACCTTTGGTTCAGTAGGTTGATATAAGATGATGAATACTCGGTCACATGCTTCACGTGTTTGATATACAATATGACCTTTGGTTCTGTCGGTTGATATACTATTTCATTTTAATAACTACAACTAGCAGGCATCCGTTGCGTGATATTTTGAAATACATTAACATCATTTTAAAAGCAGGATTAACAATAACGGAGCAAAACTTGTTCAAGGGGACCGAAACTTAAACTAGAGGTTTAAGATATCAGTGTAAAGGATGTGTTCTAAAGGACTTGATGTCAGGGGTACAAATTAACAATACCGATTAATTCCTTTATATTGCGTAGTTGACTCTGCCACCTTAAATATAATACATCCCTTTTAACAAGTAAGCAATGTTGGGCAGAATTGCATGTCTAAGATAAAGCCATGTTGGTACGGGTCATGTTAGCTTATACTGGTCATTCGCTATCCGTATAATAAGTACACACAAATAAAAACGTATACATATACATAGCACCTTGTTGGTACGGGTCATGTTAGCTTGTACTGGTCATTCGCTATCCGTAGAATAAGTACACACAAAAAAAAACGTAAACACATACATAGCGTGTGTGGTCCTTTAATCATCTGATAAATGTAGTGCAAACATAAATCAAGTAGTACCAAGCTGTGCAAACATAATACAAGTATTACCAAACTGTGCAAACGTATTATTACCATTATCCCGGTATTCGATGCTGACTTAGGTTTTATTCGATGGAGAGAATACTTAACCGGGGAGTGCTGAGTGTTTTTTTATTTTTTTTCTTCTTTTATTTTTTTGGTGTTTAGGTTCTGAGTCAGGTATTCGTTCGGCATACCGAATGCTTAAAGTTGTCACAACATTTTGATGTTTCTATGCTGGATTGTATTATTTATTATTTAACAGAAAGAATACCTAACCGAATACTTGCAACTATTACTTTGGTATTTCCACAGGCAGCCGGCACATAAGCACACCCCACCTGTATCACTACCCTCTCACTACTTGGTTTTCAAATACAAAAAAATAGATAAATATATACACACTCTGAATACGGTATATATAGCGTGTGTATTTTGTTTAAATTGAAAACCAAGTGTAACAGTATTTGGAATGTCCTTGAACACATGTTTAAGGGGATTTGTAGAGAAAATATGGGAGAGTGGAGTAGAAGAGAGGAGCGTGAGTGGGGGAGTAGTGATGGAGGTGGGTGTGTATGTACAGGCTGCCTATGGGTATTTCTATTCCTGATTGTGTTTTCATTCTACAGAAGGGACACCCTATCGAATAATAGCAATAATGTCTTTGTTAACCCTAAAACATGGTATAAAACCCCAACGGCCCTTTTTGCCACTGACCTTTCCTAGGCCGTGGCCTTACTGTCAACCATTTTATGTTTGTGATGTCTTATCTTGCCTTTATTCATCTTTGTAATTGTTGTTTGTTTCTGTGCGTGCTTTTGGTTGAATGTTGTCCTTGAATGTTACATTTCCTGTTCGACTTTTATATCTACATTTTGGTATTTCTATTATTGATTGTGTTTTCATTCGGTGGAAGGAATACCCAACCGAATAATTGTAACTATTTTATTTCAATTCTGGGTTGTGTGTTTGCATACCATAGAAGGGATACTCAGCCGTATAGTTTTGACTATTTTTTATTTATATTCTGGATAGTGTCCAATCAATAGTGTTAGCCACTCAATAGTTTTACTGATTTCTTGTATATTGAATCTGGATTTTGTTTAAAGAGAGACAAAACCGTATACTAGCTGTTTTGCCCATGACACAATCCAAATAAAAACAGTCTCCCAGATGTGCAGATAAAAAATGATCCCACTTCTTATATTGCCTTACCAAAAACAACGTAATCAATACTACTGACTGGATTAATATTGTGTCAGAGGTGTCCTCTCAAACCAGAGGTTCCATGTTAGATAACCAGTAGTCTCAAACCTACTAGATGTCACCTTTATTTGGACCTGATATTAATTCATCGAGGTCATATAACTGTACGTTGGCATGGTTACAACTGCACAAAAAAGCGAAACATATGGTGCATACATGTATAATCACGCCATACAGACATGCATTTATGTCAGTTTTCAGAAACACGATACTAGTTTTACATTTAAACTTTGTTTTTAGATACGCAACAAAACTTACTGATATTATCAGTCAGCGTTCTTGTACTTTCATACTGAGTTCAAGGCGATGCAATTCAGAACGCAAAATACTAGTACTGAATTGTTTTCCTTAAGTTATAAATATGCAAACAAAAAGAGACCATGCTTTTAAATAAACACAAACTCGGCATTCTCGTCTTGATTTTAGTGCCAGTTGTATATTCTAAAACCAAAGGTTTCAAGTCAGATTCCGGGTAGTGTCAGCTGGATCCTATCAAACCAGAGGTTTCAAGTCAGATGCCGGGTAGTGTCAGTTGGCTCCTATCAACCAGAGGTTTCAAATCAGATGCCGGGTAGTGTCAGTTGGATCCTATCAAACCAGAGGTTTCAATTCAGATGCCATGTAGTGTCAGTTGGATCCTATCAAACAAGCGGTTTTCAGTCAGATTCATGGCAGGGTCAGTAACTATTGCGTCCCGTCAACCTACAGGTTAATTCTTAGGTATATTACTGGTAACGTCAGTAGATATTGGGTACTGGCAAACTACACGTTATGTCATGGTTAGATTACTGATAGTGTCACTAACTATTGGGCACTGTTAAACTACAAGTTATTTCTTAGTTATATTACTGGTAGTGTCAGTAACTATTGGGCATTGTCAAACTATATGTGTTTCATGCTTAGATTACTGGTTGTGTCACTAACTATTGGGCACTGTTAAACTACAGGCTATTTCTTAGATATATTACTGTAGTGTCAGTAACTATTATGATGAGTCAAACTACAGGTTATGTCATGGTTAGATTACTGGTAGTGTCACTAACTATTGGTTACAGTCAAACTACAGGCTTGTTCATAGTTAGAGTGATGGTAGTGTCACTAACTATTGGGAACTGATACGCTACAGGCTATTTCCTAGATATATTACTGTAGTGTCAGTAACTATTATGATGAGTCAAACTACAGGTTATGTCATGGTTAGATTACTGGTAGTGTCACTAACTATTGACTACAGTCAAACTACAGGCTTGTTCATAGTTAGAGTGATGGTAGTGCCACTAACTATTGGGAACTGATACGCTACAGGTTATTTCTTAGATACATTAATGGTAGTGTCAGTACCTTTTGGGCCATGTTAAACTACAGGTTATTTCTTATACATATATTACTGGTAGTGTCAATAATTATTGGCCCATGTAAAGCCACAGATTATTTCGTATATATATATAACTGGTAGTGTCAGTAACTATTGAGCACTGTCACTGCACATGTTATTTCATAGTTAGATTACTGGTAGTGTCAGTAACTATTGGGCACTGTCAAACTACAGGTTACTGCATAACCAGATTACTGGTAATGTCAGTAACTATTTGGCCCTGTCAAGCTAAATGTTATTTCTTAGATATTTTACTGGAAGTGTCAATAACTAGTGGGTCTGTCACACTACATGTTATTTCATCGGTAACTTACTGGTAGTTCAATTATTGTGCTTTAAACCAAAATTTCGAATTTGAATGCATGTAGTGAATTATTGAGTCCTCTTAAACATGAGGTTACAGGCTGGAATGCAGGTATAATGTGATGTGTCCTCTCAAGTCAGGTGTTCTAAGTTTGAATGTTTGTAGTATTATATCATGTGAGTCCTCTCAAACATGAGGTTCCGAGTTTGAATGTCTGTAGTATATGTAATGTAATCTCAAACAAGAGGTTCTTAGTTTGAATGCGTGTAGCATAATATTATGTTGTGTCCTTTCAAACCAGGGGTTCCAAGTTTGAATTTCTATAGTATGTGTTGTGTTCTCTAAAAAATGAGGTTCCGAGTTTGAATGCATGTAGTCCGTGATGTGTCATTTTAAACCAGATGTTCCACGTTTGAATACATGTAGTATATGTTGTGTCTCTCGAATAAGTGCTTCTAAATTTGAATGTGTGTACTATAATATTATATTGTGTACTCTCAAACATGAGATTCCGAGTTTGAATGAATGTAGTATGTGTTGTGTCCTCTCAAACCAGAAATTCCAATTTACAAGGCTCACGGTAGTGTCGGTTGTGTCCTCTGAAACAAACCACAGATTTCAAGTTCCGAGATTCACGGTAGTGCAAATTGTGTCACCAGAACCCAGACGTTTAAGGTCCAAGATTCACGGTAGTGTTGGTTGTGTCCTATGAAACCAGATATTTCAAGTTCCAATAGTCAAGGTAGTGTAAATTGTATCTTCTGAACCCAGAGGTTTCAAGTTCCAAGATTCACGGTAGTATAATTGTGCGCTCTGAAACCAGTCATTCCACGATCCAAGATTCCCGATAGTGTCGGTTGTGTCCTCTTAAACCAGACATTCCAAGTTCCAATATTCACGCTCGTGTCAGTTATGTCCTCTGAAACCTGAGATTCCTAGTTCCAAGATTTACGCTAGTTTAAATTGTGTCCTCTGAAACCAGAGATTCCAAGTTCAAAGATACATGGTAGTGTCGGTCATGTCTTCTGAAACAAGACATTCCAAGTTCCAAGAGTCGGAGTAGTGTGAAATTGTGTCCTCTGAAACCAGAGATTCCAAGTTCCAAGTCTCACGGTAGTGTCGGTTGTGTCCTCTGAAACCAGACAGTCCATGTTCCAGGATTCACGGTAGTGTAAATTGTGTCCTCAGAAACCAGGGATTCCAAGTTCCAAGATTCACGGTAGTGTAATTTGTGTCATCTGTAACCAGACATTCCAAGTTCCAAGATTCACGGTAGTGTAACTTGTGTCCTCTGAAACCAGGGAGACCAAGTTCCAAGATTAACGGCAGTGTAATTTGTGTCCTCTGTAACCAGACATTAACATTTCCAAGAGACACGGTAGTGTCGGTTCTGTTCTATGAAGGAAGAGATTACAAGTTCTAAGATTCACGATATTGTAAAGACTGTAGTATAATTGTGCGCTCTGAAACTAGTCATTCCGCGTGATTCCAAGTTCCAAGTCTCACGGTAGTGTAAATCGTGTTTTTGAAACCAGAAATTTAAAGTTCCAAGATTCACGGTAGTGTCGGTTGTGTCCTCTGAAACAAGACATTCCAAGTTACAAGACTCACGGTAGTGTAAAGCGTGTTTTTGAAACCAGAAATTTAAAGTTCCAAGATTCACGGTAGTATCGGTGGTGTCCTCTGAAACCAGAGACTTCAAGTTCCAAGATTCACGCTATTGTAATTTGGGGCCTCTGAAACCAGAGATTCCAAGTTCAAAGATACACGGTAGTGTCGGTTGTGTCTTCTGCAACCAGACATTCCAATTTTTAAGACTCACGGTGATGAAAATTGTGTGTCTGAAACCAGAGATTTTAAGTTCCAAGTCTCACGGTAGTGTTGGTTGTTTTCCTGAAACCAGACATTCTAAGTTTCAAGACTCACGGTAGTGTAAATCGTGTCATTTGAAACCAGAAATTCCAAATTCCAAGATTCACAATAGTGTCAGTTGTGTCCTCTGAAAGTAGAGATTCCAATTTCCAAGATTCACGCTAGTGTCGATTGTGTCATCTGAAACCAGACATTCCAAGTTACAAGATGCACTGTAGTGTAAAGTATGTCCTCTGAAACCAGACATTACATTTTCCAAGATACACGGTAGTGTCGACAGGGTTATGTCCTCTGAAACCAGAGATTACCAGTTCCAAGATTTACGATAGTGTCGGTTGTGTAATCTGACAACCAGAGATTCCAATTTCCAAAATTCACATTAGTGTCGGTTGTGTTCTCTTAAACAAGACATTCCAAGTTCCAAGATACACGGTACTATCGACACGGTTATGTCCTCTGAAACAAGAGATTACAAGATCCAAGATTCACGGTAGTGTCGGTTGTGCACTCTGAAACCATAGATTCCATTTTCCAAGATTCACTATAGTGTCGGTTGTGTCCTATGAAACAAGACATTCCAAGTTCCAAGATTGACCGTAGTGTAAATTTTGTACTCTGAAACCAGAGATTTCAAATTCCAAGACTCACGATAGTGTCGGTTGTGTCCTCTTAAAACAGACATTCCAAGTTCCAAGATACACGGTACTATCGACACGGTTATGTCCTCTGAGAAAGAGATTACAAGATCCAAGATTCACGGTAGTGTCGGTTGTGCACTCTGAAACCATAGATTCCAATTTCCAAGATTCACTATAGTGTCGGTTGTGTCCTATGAAACAAGACATTCCAAGTTCCAAGATTGACCGTAGTGTAAATTTTGTACTCTGAAAGCAGACATTCTAAGTTCCAAGATACCCGGTATTGTCGGTTATGTCCTCTGAAACCAGAGATTCCAAGTTCCAAGATTCACGGTATTGTAAATTGTGTCCTCTTAAACCAGAGATTTCAAATTCCAAGACTCACAGTAGTGTCGGTTATGTCCTCTAAAACCAGACATTTCAAGTTCCAAGACTGCGGGTAGTGTAAATTGTATCCTTTGAAACCAGACATTCGAAGTTTCAAGATTCACGGTAGTGTCGGTTGTGTCCTCTAAAACCAGACATTGCAAGTTCGAGGATTCACGGTAACGTAAATTGTGTCCTCTGAAACCAGGGATTCAAAGTTCAATGACTCACGGTAGTGTCGGTTCTGTTCCTGAAAACAGACATTCCGAGTTCCAAGATTCACGGTAGTGTAAAAGGTGTCCTCTGAAACCAGACAATCCAAGTTCCAAGACTCACGGTATTGTAAATTGTGTCCTTTGAACCAGACATTCCAAGTTCCAAGATACGCGATAGTGTCGGTTATGTTCACTGAAACCAGACATTCCAAGTTCCAAGATTCGCTCTAGTGTAATTTGGGGCCTCTGAAACCAGGGTTCCAAGTTCCAAGATTCATGGTAGTGTAAATTATGTCCTTTGAAACCAGACATTCCAAGTTCCTTGATACACGGTAGTGTCGGTTATGTCCTCTGAAACCAGAGATTCCAAGTTCCAAGATTTACGGTAGTATAATTTGGGGCCTCTGTAAACAGAGATTCAAAGTTCAAAGGTACACGTTAGTGTCGGTTATGTCCTCTGAAACCAGAAATTCCAAGTTCAACGACGCACGGTAGTGTCGGTTGTGTCCTCCGAAACGAGATATTCCAATTTGTAAAAAGACTCACGGTAGTGTAAATTGTGTCCTTTGAAACTAGACATTCCAAGTTCCAAGATTCATGGTAGTGTCGGTTGTGTCCTCTAAAACCAGAGATTACAAGTTCCAAGATTTAACGGCAGTGTCGGTTGTGTTCTCTGAAAGTAGAGATTCCAATTTCCAAGATTCACGCTAGTGTCTGTTGTGTCGTCTGAAACCAGACATTCAAAGTCTACAATGCACTGTAGTGTAAATTGTGTCCTCTGAAACCAGATATTCCAAGTTGCAAGATACACGGTAGTGTCGACAGGGTTATATCCTTTGAAACTAGAGATGCCAAGTTCCAAGATTCACGATAGTGTCGGTTATGTCCTCCTAAACCAGACATTCCAAGTTCCAAGATACACGGTAATGTCGACACGATTATTTCCTCTGAAACCAGAGATTACAAGTTCCAAGATTCACGGTAGTGTATGTTGTGTCCTCTGAAACTAAAGATTCCAATTTTCAAGATTCACGGTAGTGTCGGTTGTGTTCTATGAAACCAGACATTCCAAGTTCCGAGATGCACGGTAGTGTAAATTGTGTCCTCTGAAGGCAGACATTCCAAGTTTCAAGATAAAAGGTAGTGTCGACACGGTTATGTCCTCTGAAACCAGAGATTACAAGTTCAAAAATACACGGTAGTGTCGGTAGTGTACTATGAAACCAGAGATTCCAATTTCTAAAATTCACTGTAGTGTAAATTGTGTCCTCTCAAACTAGAGATTCCAAGATCCAATGCTCATAGTGTCGGTTGTGTCCTCTAAAACCAGACGTTCCACGTTCAAAGATTCACGGTGGTATCACATTACATTCGAACCAATGTAATAACCTATAATGTCAATAACAGCTAGGCGGCTGTGTCCGTCCTAATCAGAAGTTCCAAATATTTATGGACTATTCAGTGGTGTCTTTCTTCTCGAACCAGCGGTTCCAAGTTCTCTGTAGCTTTACCAGAGGTTCCAATACATATTGAAATAATGGATCCCTTGGAAGTAACGAAATACATATTGGTCCTCCCAAACGTTATATTATAGGTGGTAATTGACTCTCAAACAAAGTGTTTAACTTTAAATTGAAGAGGATGTTTGCCTCTAAAGCACGATGTTCAACATGTATTACGGGTTGTGTTGTCTCTCAAATAAAAGGTTCAAAATTATATTACGTTTTATTTTCTCTCAAATAAAGCTTTCAGCGATATATTACAGGGTGTGTTGTCGCTCAAGAAAAAGGTTCAATGTTATATTACAGGGTGTGTTGTCTCTTTAAAAAAAAAGGTTCAAAGTTATATTACGGGGTTTGTTGTCTCTCAAAAGGTTCAGCGTTATATTACGGGTTGTGTTGACTCTCAAATACAAGGTTCAAAATTATATTATGGGATGTGTTCTCTCTCAAATAAAGCTTTTAACGTTATATTACGGTGTGTGTTGTCGCTCAAATAAAAGGTTCAACGTTATTTTACAGAATGTGTTGTCTCAAATAAAGGGTTTAAAGTTATATTACGGGGTGTGTTGACTCTCAAATGGTTCAACGTTATATTATGGGTGTGTTGTTTTTCAAATAAAAGGTTCAAAATTATATTACGGGGTGTGTTGTCTCTCAAATAAAGGTTCAACGTTATATTACGGGGTGTGTTGTTTCTCAAACAAAAGGTTCAACGTTATAATACGGGGTGTGTTGTCCCTCAAATAAATGGTTCAACGTTATATTACGGGTGTGTTTTCTCTCAAATTGTTCAGCGTTATATTACGGGTGTGTTGTCTCTCAAATAAAAGGTTCAACTTTATATTACGGGGTGTGTTGTCTCTCAAATAAAATGCTCAACGTTATATTACGGTCTGTTGTCTCTCAAATAAAAGGTTCAACGTTATATTACGGGGTGTGTTGTTTCTCAAACAAAAGGTTCAACGTTATATTACGGGATGTGTTGTCTCTCAAATAAAATGTTCAACGTTATACTTCGGGGTGTGTCGTCTCTCAAATAAAATGTTCAAAGTTATATTACGGGGTGTGTTGTCTCTCACATGAAATGTTCAACGTTATACTACGGTGTGTGTTGTCTCTCAAATAAAAGGTTCAAAGTTATATTACGGGGTGTGTTGTCTCTCAAACAAAAGGTTCAAAGTTGTATTACGGCGTGTGTTGTCTTTCAAATAAAAGGTTCAACGTTATATTACAGGGTGTGTTGTTTCTCAATAAAAAGGTTCAACGTTATATTACGGGATGTGTTGTCTCTCAAATAAAAGGTTCAACGTTATATTACGGGGTGTGTTGTCTCTCAAATAAAATGTTCAACGTTATATTACGGGTTGTGTCTCAAATAAAAGGATCAACGTTATACTACGGGTGTGCTGTTTCTCAAATAAAGGGCTCAACGTTATATTACGAACACAAGGTTCAACGTTATTTTACAGGTGCTGTTAGCCTCTCAAACAAAAGGTCCAATAGTATTTACAGGGGAGTGTTAGCCTCACAAACGAGAGTTACAACGCTTTATCCGTGTGGTTTTAGCCTCTCAAACAAAAGTTGTA
Source organism: Cyrtodaria siliqua (assembly GCA_037043455.1). NCBI lineage: Eukaryota > Metazoa > Mollusca > Bivalvia > Adapedonta > Hiatellidae > Cyrtodaria > Cyrtodaria siliqua. The sequence goes on along the minus strand of JAWPHD010015365.1, from coordinate 37,628 downwards.
TATATTATTATATTGCCCAGTTTTAGTTCAGGAGGTAGCTGCTTTTAAATTAGACAATTGAATTGCAGTGTTTTTAACGGCCCATCGAAACATTTTTTAGGTTATTTATTTTGAGGTGCACCAGACAGAAAGGGGTTGTAGGGGGCGACACATAGTTGTCCGAGAAATCTAGCCCTACAAGAACTTCTACATAGATATCCTGGTTTACATCACCACTGGGAGTACGTGTTCAGGAAGGGCTTGCCGAATGATTCACCAAAGTAACTCTGAGCCTCTAGTAGGTTTATTTTATATCCACGTGCCATATGCGCCTATTTATTATTTTCCATATGCCATATAACCAAAAAAGTACCTTCAACATGTCATATGGGTTTTTAATTTTCATCATATATTTACTTAAGAATATTATTCTTATAGATTTTGTTTCCAAATGTCATCTGAGGCAAACATTGTTTCCATATGCCATATCAGACACCCCTGAATGAACATCAACTCAGTGTCGAAGGTGAGACTTGAATCTGTGACCTACGGCCTTAAAGAAAACGCAATCGGAATAAAAAGCACGCGCGAGATATTGGACTATATTATAGCACACAGGAGATATTGGACTATATTAGATATCGGACTATATTATAGCACACACGAGATATCGGACTATATTATAGCACACTCGATATATCGGACTATATTATCATAATATCAAATGGAAGAAGTATTTGATGCATCAACATTTGATTTTGTTTTCATTTATATGTCTTTACTAGATTAAATATATATTTTACAGCAAAATAACCTTGACATTGAATATTTACATGAGAAATGTGAACGTGATTAAGAAACACTGTTCCTCAGTCAGATACCCGGTTCTTCTAACCTGTATGGGGGTTATACTGGGGGACGAGACTAGTTTTAATCCCAATTAAATATCCGTTTGTCACCAGATATTGTCATATGAGGAAATTTCCACAAACAACGTCCCAACCGAATGCAAATAATAAGATGGCGAAACTTGATCCGTTTTGAGTAAACAACTTTAAAATACAGGTTTCAATAATATTGTAAGGAATTCGTATGTCACATTTAAATAACCTATATCTCACATACGCCAATTAAGGATAAAAAAGGTAGGTATTGAAGTCAAACAGAGTATGTAACGTGCACTTTACCCAAGACTGATATTATAATGTGTACATTATGACTGCCATATGACGTTACCCGAGACTGATATTATACTGTTTATATATGACTGCTGTATGACATTACCCAAGAATGATAATTTACTATTTACATTATGACTGTCATATGACGTTACCCAAGACTGATATTATACTGTGTACATTGTGACTGCTATATGACTTTACCCAAGACTGATATTATACTGTGTACATTATGACAGCTAAATGACATTACCCAATACTAAAATTATACTGTGTACATTATGACCGCTATATGACTTTACCCGAGACTGATATTATACTGTGTACATTATGACTGTCATATGAGGTTACCCAAGACGGATATTATACTGTGTACATTATGACTGTCATATGACGTTACCAAAGACTGATATTATATTGTGTACATTATGACTGCTATATGACTTTACCCAAGACTGATATTATACTGTGTACATTATGACTGCCATATGACGTTACCCGAGACTGATATTATACTGTGTACATTATGACCGCTATATTACATTACCCAAGACTGATATTTTACTATTTACATTATGACTGTAATATGACGTTACCCAAGACAGATATTTTATATTGTGTACACTATGACTGCTATATGACTTCACCCAAGACTGATATTACACTGTGTACATTATGAATGCTATATGACTTTAACCAAGACTGATATTATACTGTGTACATTATGACTGCTATAAGACTTTACCCAATACTGATATTATACTGTGTACATTATGACTGCTATATGACTTTACCCAAGACTGATATTTTACTGTGTACATTATGACTGCTATATGACTTTACCCAAGACTGATATTACACTGTGCACATTATGACTGCTATATGACTTTACCCAAGACTGATATTATACTATTTACATTATGACTGTCATATGACGTTACCCAAGACTGATATTATACTGTGTACATTGTGACTGCTATATGACTTTACCCAAGACTGATATTATACTGTGTACATTATGACAGTTATATGACATTACCCAAAACTAATATTATACTGTGTACATAATGACTGCTATATGACTTTACCCGAGACTGATATTATACTGTGTACATTATGACTGTCATTCGACGTTACCCAAGACTGATAGTATACTGTGTACATTATGACTGCCATATAACGTTACCCAAGACTGATATTATACTGTGTACATTATGACTGTCATATAACGTGTCCCAAGACTGATATTATACTGTGTACATTATGACTGTCATATGACGTTACCCAGACTGATATTATACTGAGTACATTATGACTGCTATATGACTTTAACCAAGACTGATATTACACTGTGTACATTATGACTGCTATATGACATTACCCAACACTGATATTATACTGTGCTTACTATGACAGCTATATGACGTTACCCAAGACTGATATTATACTGTGTACATTATGACTGCTATATGACTTTACCCATGACTGATATTATACTGTGTACACTATGACTGTCATATGACGTTACCCAAGACTGATAGTATACTGTTTACACTATGCCTGCTATATGACTTTACCCATGACTGATATTATGATGTGTACATTATGACTGCTATATGACTTTACCCAATACTGATATTATGATGTGAACATTATGACTGCTATATGACTTTACCCAATACTGATATTATACTGTGTACATTATGACTGCTATATGACTTTACCGAAGACTGATATAATAATTATACTATGTACATTATGACTGCTATATGACTTTACCACTGACTGATATAATGCTGTGTACATTATCACTGCTATATGACTTTACCCAATACTGATATTATGCTGTGTAAATTATGACTGCTATATGACTTTACCCAATACTTATATTATGATGTGTACATTAAGACTGCTATTCGACTTTACACAAGACTGATATTATACTGTGTACATTATGACTGCTATATGACTTTACCCATAACTGATATTATACTATGTACATTCTGACTGCTATATGACATTACTGACTGATATTATGCTGTGTACATTCTGACTGCTATATGACTTTACCCAAGACTGATATCATACTGTGTACATTGTGACTGCTATATGACTTTACCCAAGACTGATATTATACTGTGTACATTATGACAGCTATATGAAATTACCCAATACTAATATTATACTGTGTACATAATGACTGCTATATGACTTTACCCGAGACTGATATTATACTGTGTACATTATGACTGTCATATGACGTTACCCAAGACCGATATAATACTGTGTACATTATGACTGTCATATGACGTTACCCAAGACTGATATTATACTGTGTACATTATGACTGCTATATGACTTTACACATGACTGATATTATGCTGTGTACATTCTGACTGCTATATGACTTTACCCAAGACTGATATTATACTGTGTACCTTATGACTGCTATATGACTTTACCCAATATTGATATTATGATGTGTACATTATGACTGCTATATGACTTTACACAAGACTGATATTATACTATGTTCACTATGACTGCTATATGCTTTTACACAAGACTGATATTATACTGTGCACATTATGACTGTTATATGACTTTACCCAAGACTGATATTATACTGTGTACACTATGAATACTATATCACCTTACCCAAGACAGATATTATACTGTGTACATTATGACTGCCATTGACGTTACCAAACACTGATATTATACTGTGCACATTATGACTGCTATATGACTTTAACCAAGACTGATATTATACTGTGTACACTATGAATACTATATGACCTTACCCAAGGCAGATATTATACTGTGTATATTATGACTGCCATTGACGTTACCAAACACTGATATTATACTGTGTTCATTATGACTGCTATATGATTTACCCAAGACTGATACTATACACAGTAAATTATGACTGCGATATGACTTTACCCAATACTAATATTATACTGTGAACATTATGATTGCTATGTGAACCCAAGACAGATATTATACTATGTACACTATGACAGCTATATGACCTTACCCAAGACTAATAGTATACTATGTACATTATGACTGCCATATGACTTTACACAATAATGATATTATACTGTGTACATTATGACTGCTATATGACTTTACCCATGACTGATATTATGCTGTGTATATTATGACTGCTATATGACTTTACCCAATACTAATATTATACTGTGAACATTATGATTGCTATGTGAACCCAAGACAGATATTATACTATGTAAACTATGACAGCTACATGACCTTACCCAAGACTAATAGTATACTATGTACATTATGACTGCCATATGACTTTACCCAATAATGATATTATACTGTGTACATTATGACTGATATATGACTTTACCATAGACTGATATTTTACTGTGTACATTATGACTGCTATATGACTTTACCCAAGACTGATATTACACTGTGTACATTATGACTGCTATATGACTTTACCCAAGACGGATATTATACTATTTACATTATGACTGTCATTTGACGTTACCCAAGACTGATATTATACTGTGTACATTGTGACTGCTATATGACTTTACCCAAGACTGATATTATACTGTGTACATTATGACATCTATATGACATTACCCAATACTAATATTATACTGTGTACATAATGACTGCTATATGACTTTACCCGAGACTGATATTATACTGTGTACATTATGACTGTCATATGACGTTACCCAGGACTGATATTATACTGTGTACATTATGACTGTCATATGACATTACCCAAGACTGATATTATACTGTGTACATTATGACTGTCATATGACGTTACCCAAGACTGATATTATACTGTGTACATTATGACTGCCATATAACGTTACCCAAGACTGAAATTATACCGTGTACATTATGACTGTCATATGACGTTACCCAAGACTGATATTATACTGTGTACATTATGACTGTCATATGACATTACCCAAGACTGATATTATACTGTGTACATTATATTGACTGCCATATGACTTTACCCAATACTGATATTATACTGTGTATATTATGACTGCTATATGACTTTACCCAAGATTGATATTATACTGTGTATATTATAACTGATAGATGACTTTCTACAAGACTGATATTATACTATGTACATTCTGACTGCTATATGACTTTACCCAAGACTGATATTATACTGTGTACATTGTGACTGCTATATGACTTTACCCAAGACTGATATTATACTGTGTACTTTATGACAGCTATATGACATTACCCAATACTAATATTATACTGTGTACATAATGACTGCTATATGACTTTACCCGAGACTGATATTATACTGTGTACATTATGACTGTCATATGACGTTACCCAAGACTGATATTATACTGTGTACATTATGACTGTCATATGACGTTATCCAAGACTGATATTATAATGTGTACATTATGACTGCTATATGACTTTACACATGACTGATATTATGCTGTGTACATTCTGACTGCTATAAGACTTTACCCAAGACTGATATTATACTGTGTACATTATGACTGCTATATGACTTTACCCAATATTGATATTATGATGTGTACATTATGACTGCTATATGACTTTACCCAAGACAGATATTATACTGTGTACATTATGACTGCCATTGACGTTACCAAACACTGATACTATACTGTGTACATTATGACTGCTATATGACTTTACCCAATACTAATATTATACTGTGAACATTATGATTGCTATGTGAACCCAAGACAGATATTATACTATGTACACTATGACAGCTTTATGACCTTACCCAAGACTAATAGTATACTATGTACATTATGACTGCCATATGACTTTACACAATAATGATATTATACTGTGTACATTATGACTGCTATATGACTTTACCCATGACTGATATTATGCTGTGTATATTATGACTGCTATATGACTTTACCCAATACTAATATTATACTGTGAACATTATGATTGCTATGTGAACCCAAGACAGATATTATACTATGTAAACTATGACAGCTACATGACCTTACCCAAGACTAATAGTATACTATGTACATTATGACTGCCATATGACTTTACCCAATAATGATATTATACTGTGTACATTATGACTGATATATGACTTTACCATAGACTGATATTTTACTGTGTACATTATGACTGCTATATGACTTTACCCAAGACTGATATTACACTGTGTACATTATGACTGCTATATGACTTTACCCAATACTAATATTATACTGTGTACATAATGACTGTTATATGACTTTACCCGAGACTGATATTATACTGTGTACATTATGACTGTCATATGACGTTACCCAGGACTGATATTATACTGTGTACATTATGACTGTCATATGACATTACCCAAGACTGATATTATACTGTGTACATTATGACTGTCATATGACGTTACCCAAGACTGATATTATACTGTGTACTTTATGACTGCCATATAACGTTACCCAAGACTGAAATTATACCGTGTACATTATGACTGTCATATGACGTTACCCAAGACTGATATTATACTGTGTACATTATGACTGTCATATGACGTTACCCAAGACGGATATTATACTATTTACATTATGACTGTCATTTGACGTTACCCAAGACTGATATTATACTGTGTACATTGTGACTGCTATATGACTTTACCCAAGACTGATATTATACTGTGTACATTATGACAGCTATATGACATTACCCAATACTAATATTATACTGTGTACATAATGACTGTTATATGACTTTACCCGAGACTGATATTATACTGTGTACATTATGACTGTCATATGACGTTACCCAGGACTGATATTATACTGTGTACATTATGACTGTCATATGACATTACCCAAGACTGATATTATACTGTGTACATTATGACTGTCATATGACGTTACCCAAGACTGATATTATACTGTGTACTTTATGACTGCCATATAACGTTACCCAAGACTGAAATTATACCGTGTACATTATGACTGTCATATGACGTTACCCAAGACTGATATTATACTGTGTACATTATGACTGTCATATGACGTTACCCAAGACTGATATTATACTGTGTACATTATATTGACTGCCATATGACTTTACCCAATACTGATATTATACTGTGTATATTATGACTGCTATATGACTTTACCCAAGATTGATATTATACTGTGTATATTATAACTGATAGATGACTTTCTACAAGACTGATATTATACTATGTACATTATGACTGCTATATGACTTTACCCAAGACTGATGTTATACTGTGTACATTATGACTGATATATGACTTTACCCAAGATTGATAGTATACTGTGTACACTATGACTACTGTATGACGCTATAGGACTTTTTCCAAGACTGATATTATACCGTGTATATCACGACTGTTATATGACTTTACTACTCAAGACTGATATTATACTGTGTGCACTATCACAGCCATATGACTTTACCCAAGACTGTTATTAGACTGTGTACATTATGACTGCTATATGACTTTACCCAATACTGATATTATACTGTGTATATTATAACTGCTATATGACTTTACTCAAGACTGATATTAAACTGTGTACACTATTACTGCTATATGACTTAACCCAAGACTGATATTATACTATGTACACTATGACTGCTATATGACTTTAGCCAAGACTGATATTATACGGTGTACCATATGATTGCTACATGATTTTACCCAAAACGGATAATATACTATGTACACTATTACTGCTATATGACTTTACCCAGGACTGATATTATACTATGTACACTATGACAGCGATATGACCTTACCAAAGACTGATATTATACTGTATACATTATGACAGCTACATGACATTACACAATACTGATATTATACTGTATACACTTTGACAGCTATATGACATAACCCAGTACTAATATTATACTGTGTACATTATGATTGATACTCGAACCCAAGACAGATTTTATACTATGTACACTATGACTGCTATATGACTTTACCAAAGACTGATATTATACTGTGCATATTATGACTGCTATATGACTTTACCCAAGACTGATATTATACTGTATACATTATGACTGCTTTACGATTTAATCCAAGACTGGTATTACACTGTGTACATTATGACTGCTACATGACTTTGCCAAAGACTGATAGTATACTGTGCATATTATGACTGCTATATGACTTTACCCAATACTGATATTATACTGTGTACATTATGACTACTACATGACCTTACCCAAGGCTGATATTATACAGTGTACATTATGACTGCCATATGACTTTACCCTAGACAGATATTATATATTGTGTACATTATGACAGCTATATGACATTATCCAATATTTATATTATACTGTGTACATTATGACTGCTACGTGATTTACCCAAGACTGATATTATACTGTGTACACTATGACTTCTTTATTACCTTACCCAAGACTGATATTATAATGTGTACATTATGACTGCTATATGACTTTACCCAGGACTGATATTATACCGTATACATTTTGACTGCTATATGACTTTACCCAATACTGATATTATACTATGTACATTATGACTGCTATATGACCTTACCCAAAACTAATATTATGCTGTGTACATTAAGACCGCCATATGACTTTACCCAAGACTGATATTTTACTGTGTACACTATTATCTACCCAAAACTGATATTATACTGTGTTTATTATGACTGCCATATGACTTTACTCAAGACTGATATTATACTGTGTACATTATGACGGCTAAATGACTTTACCCAAGACTGATATTATACTGTGTACATTATGTCCGCTATATGACATTACCCAATACTGATATTATACTGTGTAGATTATGACTACTATATGACCTTACCCAAGACTGATATTATACTGTGTACATTAAGACTGCCATATGACTTTACCTGAGACTGATATTATACTGTGTACATTAAAACTGCCATATGACTTTACCCAAGACTGATATTTAACTATGTACGTTATGACTGCTATGTGACTTTACCCAAGACTGATATTATACTGTGTACATTATGACTGTCATATGACTTTACCCAATACTGATATTATACTGTGTACATTATGACTACTATATGAATTTACCCAGGTCTGATATTATACTGGGTACATTGTGACTACTACATGACTTTACATTATGACTGCTATATGACTTTACCCAATACTGATATTATACTGTGTACACTATGACTGCTATATGACCTTACCTAAGACTGATATTATAATGTGTACATTATATGACCTTACCCAAGACTGATATTATATTGTGTACATTATGACTGCTATATGACTTTACCTAAGACTGATATTACACTGTGTACATTCTGACTGCTATATGACTTTACCCAAGACTGATATTATACTGTGTACATTATGACTGATATATGACTTTACCCAAGACTGATATTATACTGTGTACATTATAATTGCTATATGACCTTACCTAAGACTGATATTACACTGTGTACATTATGACTGCTATATGACTTTACACAAGACTGATATTATACTGTGTACATTATTACTGTCTTATGACTTTACCCAAGACTGATATTGTACTGTTAACATTATGATTACTATATGACTTTACCTAATACTGATATTATGCCTTTTACATTATGACTGCTATATGACCTTACCAAAGACTGATATTATAATGTGTACATTATGACCGCCATATGACTTTACCCAAGACTGATATTATACTGTGTATTTTATGACTGATATATGACTTTACCCAATACTGATATTATACTGTGTACATTATGACTGCCATATGACTTTACCCAATACTGATATTATACTGTGTACATTATGACTGCCATATGACTTTACCCGAGACTAATATCATACTGTGTATATCATGACAGCTATATGACATTACCCGAGACTGATATGATACTGTGTACATTATGACTGCTATATGACTTTACCCAATACTAATATTATACTGTGTACATTATGACGGCCATATGACTTTACCAGGACTGATATGATACTCTGTATATTATGACAGCTATATGACATTACCCAATATTGATATTATACTGTGAACATTATGACTGCTATATGATTTTACCCAATACTGATATTATACTGTGTACATTATGACTGCCATATGACTTTACCCAAGACTGATATTATACTGTGTACATTACGACTGCTATATGACTTTAACCAAGACTGATATTATACTGTGTACCTTATGACAGATATATGACATTACCCAATACTGATATTATAATGTGTACATTATGACTGCTATTTGACATTACCCAAGACTGATATTATACTGTGTACATCATGACTGCCATATGACTTTATCCAAGACTGATATTATACTGTGTACATTATGACTGCTATATGACATTACCCAATACTGATATTATATTGTGTACATTATGACTGCTATTTGACTTTACCGAAAAACTGATATTATACTGTGTACATTATGACTGCTATATGACCTTACCCAAAACTGATATTATGCTGTGTACATTAAGACCGCCATATGACTTTACCCAAGACTGATATTTTACTGTGTACACTATTATCTACCCAAAACTGATATTATACTGTGTTTATTATGACTGCCATATGACTTTACTCAAGACTGATATTATACTGTGTACATTATGACGGCTAAATGACTTTACCCAAGACTGATATTATACTGTGTACATTATGACCGCTATATGACATTACCCAATACTGATATTATACTGTGTACATTATGACTACTATATGAATTTACCCAGGTCTGATATTATACTGGGTACATTGTGACTACTACATGACTTTACCCAAGACAGATATTATACTATGAAAACTATGACTGCTATAAGCCTTTACCAAAGACTGATAGTATACTGTGTACATTATGACTGCTATATGACTTTACCCAATACTGATATTATACTGTGTACAGTATGACTGCTATATGACTTTACCCAAGACTGATATTATACTGTGTACATTATTATTGCTATATGACCTTACCTAAGACTGATATTACACTGTGTACATTATGACTGATATATGACTTTACACAAGACTGATATTATACTGTGTACATTATTACTGCCTTATGACTTTACCCAAGACTGATATTGTACTGTTAACATTATGATTACTATATGACTTTACCTAATACTGATATTATGCCTTTTACATTATGACTGCTATATGACCTTACCTAAGACTGATATTATAATGTGTACAGTATGACTGCTATATGATTTTACCTAATACTGATATTATACTGTGTAAACTATGACTGCTATATGACCTTACCCAAGACTGATATTATATTGTGTACATTATGACTGCTATATGACTTTACCTAAGACTGATATTACACTGTGTACATTCTGACTGCTATATGACTTTACCCAAGACTGATATTATACTGTGTACATTATGACTGATATATGACTTTACCCAAGACTGATATTATACTGTGTACATTATAATTGCTATATGACCTTACCTAAGACTGATATTACACTATGTACATTATGACTGATATATGACTTTACACAAGACTGATATTATACTGTGTACATTATTACTGCCTTATGACTTTACCCAAGACTGATATTGTACTGTTAACATTATGATTACTATATGACTTTACCTAATACTGATATTATGCCTTTTACATTATGACTGCTATATGACCTTACCCAAGACTGATATTATAATGTGTACATTATGACCGCCATATGACTTTACTCAAGACTGATATTATACTGTGTATTTTATGACTGATATATGACTTTACCCAATACTGATATTATACTGTGTACATTATGACTGCCATATGACTTTACCCAATACTGATATTATACTGTGTACATTATGACTGCCATATGACTTTACCCGAGACTAATATCATACTGTGTATATCATGACAGCTATATGACATTACCCGAGACTGATATGATACTGTGTACATTATGACTGCTATATGACTTTACCCAATACTAATATTATACTGTGTACATTATGACGGCCATATGACTTTACCCAGGACTGATATGATACTCTGTATATTATGACAGCTATATGACATTACCCAATATTGATATTATACTGTGAACATTATGACTGCTATATGATTTTACCCAATACTGATATTATACTGTGTACATTATGACTGCCATATGACTTTACCCAAGACTGATATTATACTGTGTACATTACGACTGCTATATGACTTTAACCAAGACTGATATTATACTGTGTACCTTATGACAGATATATGACATTACCCAATACTGATATTATAATGTGTACATTATGACTGCTATTTGACATTACCCAAGACTGATATTATACTGTGTACATCATGACTGCCATATGACTTTATCCAAGACTGATATTATACTGTGTACATTATGACTGCTATATGACATTACCCAATACTGATATTATATTGTGTACATTATGACTGCCATTTGACTTTACCGAAAAACTGATATTATACTGTGTACATTATGACTGCCGTATAACTTTACCCAAGACTGATATTATACTGTGTACATTATGACTGCTATTTGACATTACCCAAGACTGATACTATACTGTGTACGACTGCTATATGACCTTACCCAAGACTGATATTATACTGTGTACATGATGAGTACTATATGTCTTGACCTAAGACTGATATTATACTGTGTACATTATGACTGCTATATGACTTTACCCAAGATTGATATTATACTCTGTACATTATGACAGCTAAATGACTTTACCCAAGACTGATATTATACTGTTTACATGATGACTGTCATATGACTTTACCCAAAACTGATATAATGCTTTGTACATTATGACTACCATATGACTTTACCAAGACAAATATTTTACTGTGTAAATTATGACTGCTATATGACTTTACCCAATACTGATATTATATTTTGTACAATATAACTGCCATATGACTTTACCCAAGACTGATATTATACTGTGTACATTATGACAGCTATATGACTTTACCCAAGACTGATATTATACTGTGTACATTATGAATGCCATATGACTTTACCCAAGCCTGATATTATACTGTGTACATTATGACTGCCATATGACTTTACCAAAGACTAATACTATAATGTGTATATTATGACTGCTATATGACTTTACCCACTACTGATATTATACTGTGTACATTATGATTGTTATATGACTCTACCCAAGACTGATATTATACTGTGTACATTATGTCTGTCATATGACTTTACCAAAGACTAATTGTATAATGTGTATATTATGACAGCTATATGACTCTACCCAAGACTGATTTTATACTGTGTACATTATGTCTGTCATATGACTTTACCCAAGACTGATATTATATTTTGTACATTATGACTGCCATATGACATTACCCAAGACAAATATTATACTGTGCTTACTATGACAGCTATATGACTTTACCCAAGTCTGATAATATACTGTGTACATTATGACTGCCACATGACTTTACCCAATACTGCTATTATACTGTGTACATTATGACTGCTATATGCCTTTACCCACGACTGATATTTTACTGTGTACACTATTATGTACCCAAGACTGATAATATACTGTGTACATTATGACTGCCATATGACTTTACCACAGACTGATATTATACTGTGTACACAATGACTGCTATATGACCTTACCCAAGACTGATATTATACTGTGTACATTATGACTGCTATATGACTTTACACAAAAGTGATATTACACTGTGTACATTATGACTGCTATATGCCTTTACCCAAGACTGATATTTTACTGTGTACACTATTGTGTACCCAAGACTGATATTATACTGTGTACATTATGACTGCCATATGACTTTACCACAGACTGATATTATACTGTGTACACTATGACTGATATATGACCTTACCCAAGACTGATATTATACTGTGTACATTATGACTGCTATATGACTTTACTTAAGACTGATATTACACTGTGTACATTATGACTGCTATATGACTTTACCCAAGACTGATATTATACTGTGTACATTATGACTGCCATATGACTTTACCCAAGACTGATATTATACTGTGTACATTATGACTGCCATATGACTTTACCCAAGACTGATATTATACTGTGTACATTACGACTGCCATATGACTTTACCCAATACTGATAGTATACTGTTAACATTAAGACTGCTATATGTCCTTACCTAAGACTGATAATATACTGTGTGCGTTATAACTGCCATATGACTTTACCCGAGACTGATATGATACTGTGTATATTATGCCAGCTATATGACATTACTCAATATTGATATTATACTGTGTACATTATGACTGCTATATGCTTTTACCCAAGACTGATATTATACTGTGTACATTATGACTGCCATATGATTTACCCAAGACTGATATTATACTGTGTACATTATGACTGCCATATGACTTTACCCAATACTGATATTATATTGTGTACATTATGACTGCTATTTGACTCTACCCAAAACTTATATTTTACTGTGTACATTATGACTGCCGTATGACTTTACCCAAGACTGATATTATACTGTGTACATTATGACTGCTATATGACATTACCCAAGACTGATATTATACTGTGTACATGATGACTGCTATATGACCTTACCCAAGACTGATATTATACTGTGTACATGATGACTACAATATGACTTGACCCAAGACTGATATTATACTGTGTACATTATGACTGCTATATGAATTTACCCAATACTAATACTATACTCTGTACATTATGACTGCTAAATGACTTTAACCAAGACTGATATTATACTGTGTACATAATGACTGCTATATGACTTTACCCAAAACTGATATTATACTTTGTACATTATGACTACCATATGACTTTACCCAAGACAAATATTTTACTGTGTACAGTATGACTGCTATATGACTTTACACAAAAGTTATATTATATTGTGTACATTATGACTGCTATATGACTTTACCTAAGACTGATATTATACTTTGTAATATTATACTTTGCATATTATGACTGCTATATGACATTACCCAATACTGATATTATACTGAGTACATTATGACTGCTATATGCCTTAACCAAGACTGATATTATACTGTGTACACTATGACTGAATATGACGCTATATGACTTTACCCAAGACTGATATTTTACTGTGTACACTATTATTTACCCAAGACTGATAATATACTGTGTACATTATGACTGCTATATGACTTTACCCAAGACTGATATTATACTGTGTACACTATGACTGAATATGGCGCTATATGACTTTAACCAAGACTGATATTTTACTGTGTACACTAGTATTTACCCAAGACTGATATTATACTGTGTACATTATGACTGCTATATGCCTTTACCCAAGACTGATATTTTACTGTGTACACTATTGTGTACCCAAGACTGATATTATACTGTGTACATTATGACTGCCATATGACTTTACCACAGACTGATATTATACTGTGTACATTATGACTGCCATATGACTTTACCACAGACTGATATTATACTGTGTACACTATGACTGATATATGACCTTACCCAAGACTGATATTATACTGTGTACATTATGACTGCTATATGACTTTACTTAAGACTGATATTACACTGTGTACATTATGACTGCTATATGACTTTACCCAAGACTGATATTATACTGTGTACATTATGACTGCCATATGACTTTACCCAAGACTGATATTATACTGTGTACATTATGACTGCCATATGACTTTACCCAAGACTGATATTATACTGTGTACATTACGACTGCCATATGACTTTACCCAATACTGATAGTATACTGTTAACATTAAGACTGCTATATGTCCTTACCTAAGACTGATAATATACTGTGTGCGTTATAACTGCCATATGACTTTACCCGAGACTGATATGATACTGTGTATATTATGCCAGCTATATGACATTACTCAATATTGATATTATACTGTGTACATTATGACTGCTATATGCTTTTACCCAAGACTGATATTATACTGTGTACATTATGACTGCCATATGACTTTACCCAAGACTGATATTATACTGTGTACATTATGACTGCCATATGACTTTACCCAATACTGATATTATATTGTGTACATTATGACTGCTATTTGACTCTACCCAAAACTTATATTTTACTGTGTACATTATGACTGCCGTATGACTTTACCCAAGACTGATATTATACTGTGTACATTATGACTGCTATATGACATTACCCAAGACTGATATTATACTGTGTACATGATGACTGCTATATGACCTTACCCAAGACTGATATTATACTGTGTACATGATGACTACAATATGACTTGACCCAAGACTGATATTATACTGTGTACATTATGACTGCTATATGA
Organism: Cyrtodaria siliqua; assembly: GCA_037043455.1. NCBI lineage: Eukaryota > Metazoa > Mollusca > Bivalvia > Adapedonta > Hiatellidae > Cyrtodaria > Cyrtodaria siliqua. Next base: position 21,028 of record JAWPHD010015365.1, on the reverse strand, counting down.
ATTTACCCAATACTAATACTATACTCTGTACATTATGACTGCTAAATGACTTTACCCAAGACTGATATTATACTGTGTACATAATGACTGCTATATGACTTTACCCAAAACTGATATTATACTTTGTACATTATGACTACCATATGACTTTACCCAAGACAAATATTTTACTGTGTACAGTATGACTGCTATATGACTTTACACAAAAGTTATATTATATTGTGTACATTATGACTGCTATATGACTTTACCTAAGACTGATATTATACTTTGTAATATTATACTTTGCATATTATGACTGCTATATGACATTACCCAATACTGATATTATACTGAGTACATTATGACTGCTATATGCCTTAACCAAGACTGATATTATACTGTGTACACTATGACTGAATATGACGCTATATGACTTTACCCAAGACTGATATTTTACTGTGTACACTATTATTTACCCAAGACTGATAATATACTGTGTACATTATGACTGCTATATGACTTTACCCAAGACTGATATTATACTGTGTACACTATGACTGAATATGGCGCTATATGACTTTAACCAAGACTGATATTTTACTGTGTACACTAGTATTTACCCAAGACTGATATTATACTGTGTACATTATGACTGCTATATGACTTTACCCAAGACTGATATTATACTGTGTACATTATGACTGCTATATGACTTTACCCAAGACTGATATTATACTGTGTACATTATGACTGCTATATGACTTTACCCAAGACTGATATTATACTGTGTACATTATGACAGCTATATGACTTTACCCAAGACTGATATTATACTGTGTATATTATGACTACCATATGACTTTACCCAAGTTGATATTATACTGTGTATATTATGACTGCTATATGACTTTACCCAAGACTAATATTATACTGTGTACATTATGACTGCCATATGACTTTACCCAAGACTGATATTACACTGTTTACATTTTGACTGTATGACCTTACTCAACACTGATATTATACTGTGTACATTATGACTGCCATATGACTTTACCCAAGACTGATATTACACTGTGTACATTATGACTGCTAAATGACTTTACCCAAGACTTATGTTTTACTGTGTATACTGTGACTGCTATATGACTTTACGCAAGACTGATATTATACTGTGTACACTATCACTGCTATATGACTTAACCCAAGACTGATATTATACTGTGTACATTATGACTGCTATATGACTTTACCCAAGACTGATATTACACTGTGTACATTATTACTGCTATATGACCTTACTCAACATTGATATTATACTGTGTACATGATGACTACTATATGATTTTACCCAAGACTGTTATTATACTGTGTACATTATGACTGCTATATGACTTTACCCAATACTAATATTATACTCTGTACATTATGACTGCTAAATGTCTTTACCCAAGACTGATATTATACTGTGTACATGATGACTGCCATATGACTTTACGCAAAACTGATATTATACTTTGTACATTATGACTACCATATGACTTTACCCAAGACAAATATTTTACTGTGTACATTATGACTGCTATATGGCTTTACCCAATACTGATATTATATTTTGTACATTATGACTGCCATATGACTTTACCCAAGACTGATATTATACTGTGTACACTATGACTGCTATATGACCTTACCCAAGACTGAAATTATACTGTTTACATTATGACTGCTATATGACTTTACACAAAAGTTATTTTATATTGTGTACATTATAACTGCTATATGACTTTACCTAAGACTGATATTATACTTTGTAATAATATACTTTGTATATTATGACTGCTATATGACATTACCAAACACTGATATTATACTGAGTACATTATGACTGCTATATGCCTTAACCAAGACTGATATTATACTGTGTACACTATGACTGAATATGACTCTATATGACTTTACCCAAGACTGATATTTAACTGTGTACACTATTATTTACCCAAGACTGATATTATACTGTGTACATTATGACTGCTATATGACTTTACCCAAGACTGATATTATACTGTGTACACTATAACTGAATATGACGCTATATGACTTTACCTAAGACTGATATTTTACTGTGTACACTATTTTTTACCCAAGACTGATATTATACTGTGTACATTATGACTTCTATATGACTTTACCCAAGACTGATATTATACTGTGTACACTATGACTGAATATGGCGCTATATGACTTTACCCAAGACTGATATTTTACTGTGTACACTAGTATTTACCCAAGACTGATATTATACTGTGTACATTATGACTGCTATATGACTTTACCCAAGACTGATATTATACTATGTACATTATGACAGCTTTATGACTTTACCCAAGACTGATATTATACTGTGTATATTATGACTGCTATATGACTTTACCCAAGTTGATATTATACTGTGTATATTATGACTGCTATATGACTTTACCCAAGACTAATATTATACTGTGTACATTATGACTGCCATATGACTTTACCCAAGACTGATATTACACTGTGTACATTATGACTGCTTTATGACCTAACTCAACACTGATATTATACTGTGTACATTATGACTGCCATATGACTTTACCCAAGACTGATATAACACTGTGTACATTATGACTGCTATATGACTTTACCCAAGACTTATGTTATTCTGTGTATACTGTGACTGCTATATGACTTTACGCAAGACTGATATTATACTGTGTACACTATCACTGCTATATGACGTAACCCAAGACTGATATTATACTGTGTACATTATGACTGCCATATGACTTTACCCAAGACTGATATTACACTGTGTACATTATTACTGCTATATGACCTTACTCAACATTGATATTATACTGTGTACATTATGACTGCCATATGACTTTACCCAAGACTGATATTACACTGTGTACATTATGACTGCTATATGACTTTACCCAAGACTGATGTTATACTGTGTATACTATGACTGCTATATGACTTTACGCAAGACTGATATTATACTGTGTATGTTATACGCCATTTGCGAAGAACCGACCAATTGCGAATTCGCAAACGGAGGGGCCATTTACGAATATGTTTATTTATCGCATTTGACCAAAAAAAAACCTCTAAAAAGGCTTGTTTTCTAAATTTTAGGATGAAAGTCTTTTGTTTGTAAACAAAAAGCTTCAGGAATAAACAGAGTATGTTAAATATCACAAATCGTGATGCTCGGATTTCAGTACAGAGAGTCCACGTTGAACGATCTTTGTAAACGTGTTTAATAGTATTCTGGACGTTGCAGTCTTTCCTTTATTGTTAATTCAATGATAAGCTATATATAATTATATTACCAGAAACTGTAAAATACCGTAGGTGGTATTATGTTAGTGTACTTTGAGGAAAGGAACGTCAACCCTACAAGAACAAGAGACATGCGCAGTACATTTTTGCATCGGTACAACAAAATGCGTTTGAGTACAGTAGAGTTAGCAGTCTCCGATTCAGAACTGGAAGATGGCAACTGTCCAGTGATTATTTGTGGTACGTTGACTGCTTTTGTGTTGATTTATAGTTTTAAAAACCTTCCAGATTATATGTGATGCAACACAGACCTGAGGCTGATAATAACATGCACTTGACAGTTGGTGGGTGGGGTAACTCAAGTACTCAGTACTGATCTATATAAAAGACTAGAATATTTGCTTTTTTACAGTCTGATGTTCAGTATTGCTGCATATGATCATTGCTCACCAAAAAAGAAAAATACCATAATCTTGTACTTTATCATACTGTATGTGTACGCCATGCTAGATTTAGCACTTGGAGCAATTGGTAAATCTAATGGATTATTCACCATTAAATAGAAATAGTATCCTCAAGTATCCTGTTCTCGATCTATTAGGTACAAATAATCTAGAGGTAAATTTTATTTTGTATAGCTTTCCGCGACCATGAAGCGCACTGACAGACGATCATCCAATGTTTACAATCAAAAAGGGTTATAATATTAAAAAGGGTTATTGCTTCCTAGATACGCACTTGCGGCTGCATGCGAAAATTTTAAAAAGAAATGAAAAATAGAATGCATTTCAAAGCAATTTTAATGATTTATTATATTGCGATCAACTATGCAACTATCCAAAACCTGTCTAGCTACGCACCTATTATTGGCTATCATTGGCGTAGCATTGGCCTGTTTCCAATTACTGTTAGTGCATAAAATCCTGCGACTAGGGTGAATCTATAAACATCCGTATGTAAAATAAGCACCAAAAGACGTCAAATAAATGAGACTTGTTTCCAATATACTCTTAAAACTAGGTGCGAAGCTTAACCTGGTTATTTCCACCCTTCCCCGCTCACCCCTCTGATTTTTATTGCATTTTTCAACATTTTATTTTTCCACTTTACACCCGGGAGTAAGGGAGTAATTGCCAGCTTAAAACACTATTAAATTTCAGAATAAAGTTAAAGAAACTAATTTTTATTCCGCCAAATAATTGAAAAATTGCACTACAAAATATCGTTTAACAAAACTCTATGCAGGTGTTAGGTCATATTATAATGTCCAAACATGTGCCGATTAAACGTAAAGGTTTCACGGGTTCTTAAAAGACCCGTTATTGAATATGTATAAAATGAATTATGATTTGGTAACTCTTTAATGCTACACTCCAATTTTGGGATTTGGTCTGGCTGGTTATAGCCATTTATTTAGTGTCTACTGTATAGAGTTTGTATTCTCAACATATGTAAGTTATATATATATATCTCTCGTCATCGGTAGTTTTAGAAACGGTGTATATAATTATGTTGTGTAATTTGTCTGATGTTGACGGGATAGCTACTTTAAGTTATTATTTATTCTAGTCATACAACATTACACATCTATTTCATCAATTGTTTATTAAGTCAACTTTCAATTTCATCTAGCTATAATCCTCCTATTACAGAAGATCTCTCTGAACTGAAAGTGTATCATGTTACTAGAAATAGAACAGTCGGTGCTCGCTGAAGAGCTCATATATATATGGAATTCAATGGTTAATAGGTTAGACAAACATTTTTTCGTATGCCGTCATATAGCTTATGGTTTAAATATAGGTGAATGAACATTTTACTTTGTAATCATCATCTGGATTTTTTTTTTAAAAATATGTATATATACTTTTGTGTGATAAACTTTTATAAAACAAAATATTTTGACATATCAAACATTTGATTCACCCAGTACAGAAAACAATTTTGACACAAAAAAAATAGTGATGATACAGTGTAATTATATTTGTGTCCTGTATTAGACACCTTACTGGGGAAAAATGCAGCTGTGATGTCATTAGCCTCTTTTTCAAACTACTCGAGTACTGGAGTAATTTTTATAACTGATCTTATTTTGACGTACTGACACATTACATTTCAAACTTTTGAAATTGAAAAGATAACTGGACTTTAGTAGTAACTTTGCTACATGTATTTTGATGCAACTAAATTGGATTATTGCTGGAGGAAAATTCAGACTGGTAAGATGACACCTGTTTGCAGGCCCGTAACTACGCTAAGGCATACCGATTTGAGAAGTTGCCTTTAAACAATTATTTTTTTTTGAAACATAGGCTTCTATTTCGATAATGAGTGAAGTAATTAGGCATGGCTTCTAAAAGCTGCATCGGGTGTTTTTACGGAAAGACTATATAGGGTCCTAGCTTTATTGACAAATAATTGTTACGGGCGGGTGGTCCTTAGAAGGCTCCATGCAGTCGGGGCAGTGGGTTTTTAGAGCCCTTCTGCATTTCTTGCCATATTGAAATAGAGACCAACCATAACCCTTCACCAAGTGGGGTGTTGGGGCGGGTGTGTGTGTTGGGGGGCGGGGGGGGGGGGGGAGAGGGTGGGGTTCGGTTAATTTTTTTTTTTTTTTTTTAAAGTTGCACCCGTGCCCAATTTTAAATCCTTTATCCGCCCTGGGGAGGGTGCATACTCCCCTGATTTTTTTTTATAGAAAGAAGACTAATGTTATACACACTGGGTACGCCTCTCTCCCCCTACTCCCCAATTCGTTAAAACAAATAAGCAACAAAAGATATATATGAATTATCATTACTTTTCAGATTTTAGGTGGGGCGAGCCTGGGGTCCCCCCACTGAATCTGCCCCTGCCCCCCCCCCCCCGACCCCCACACCCCCACCCTTACCCCCTCAACAACCAAAAAGAAAGAAAAAAAGCTTTTTATAGATACATGTATATGCATTATCATTACTTTTCAGATTTTAGGTGGGTTGCGTCGGTGCCCCACCCACGCCCCACCAGATCCGCCCCTGCCCCGCACCCATCTCCCTCAACAACAAACAAGAAATGGATCCCACTCTCTCACCCAACAGATGTCTTTGCCTCGGTGTCAATTTGTGTTTAGTTACAGCACTGGTCTGTGTTCATTTTGTACCGGCGATCACTTACACCATCGAGAACTGGTAATGCCAGGACACCTGCACTGGTTGCATATACCTCACCCTGACCATCACATCAGATTAAAATTAGACTCTGAATATTTATATATTCAACGGATTCGCAGAAAGTTTCCAGATGATCCCCTAAATATAACAGGTGGTGAACAAATCTTAAGCAGGACACCCAGAGCCTCAAGTGTACTGTGCTTATTAAACGCTCTTTTCTGAGCTGTCCAGGACAAATGGTTGGTAACGATTATTTGCAATTTACCTGTGTGTACACGGTTACACAATGGCTCAGGGATTTTTCTTAACCCTTTTATAATTCTAAGGGCTGGGACGGGTAATTAAAATGTCAATTACTGGCATACCTGAAATTATTTAATTTTAAATATGCAAACTCTTTATGTCCCAGATTTCCACTGATATGCCATTATTCTGAAAAGTCAACTTTCTAATCTTGTTAACTCTTGATAATGCAATCTTTACTTTATTCGGGACTTTTTTTTACCTTCAGTCCCTGCTTTATTGTTAATTCAATTTTGAGTAGAACATAATTAATTTATCACAAACTGTAAAACACCTATTCCAGTAGGGTACTTTAGGGTACGTTACATTAAGCAAAAGTGGCGTTAGACTTGAGAATTATGGCTCTTATGGTATGTTAGAATTATCCCATATGCACTTTTCCTGCGAAGTTCCAAAGACATCACGCAATGCCTCCATAAACAACTGCCGTAATACAATAGAACGTGTATTCTTGGACAAGACACTTTCCCTTTAGCCTCGTCCGTCGGATGGGGACGTAAACCGGACGGTCCCGTGTATCGGTCTATCCTCCGAGCACCTTAAAGAAATATAGGAATCTATTTGATAATAAGAGTAGGGCAGGTTCCCGGATTCCTATGTATCCTTCACCTGCCTCTGGTGCAGCTCTCTAAATAACACATACTGTGTTGATGAGCCGTTAAACAACATTCAATTTAATAGAACAAACCTTAAAACACACCAAATCTCTTTGACACGCCAATATGTTTGGTTTTTTGTAAGCCATTGTTAATATCAATGTTCATTGTTTGTGTTCGTGTGACGTCTCGTTCCATATTTCAGTATTCACCAAAAAAAAATTGAGCTTCTAGCCCGTCGTGCATGTGATTTGCAAAAATTTACACATTTCTACTGACCGGAATTTTAATTGTTTAATTAAAAGAATTAAAGTATAATTTCAGTGTTCTTTTCCAGACAAATATGTTACAGGGCCTTTTTACCCATCTTTGCAGAGGCCTGTATTATAAGGGCCCTAAAGTCTTACCCAACCAAATTTCTTTAAAATAATGCAGTTTTCCCCATTTTTTAAACTTGCCTCTGGAAATTTCATTCCCCATTCAAGCATTTTTTCCCCAATTCAGGCCAAAAGGCCCCTTCCCCAAAACCGGTAAAAAGGCCCTGATGTATATTGTCACAGAAAGTTACATTTTCTATAGAATAATATCACAAATAATTAAATTAAATAAAGTATTTGATTGTTTTGACACTTTATTTTTGGTTGTTGGTTCTGAAAATTACGGGTTCTGTTTATTTCATAATTTTTTTTTGAGTCACTAAATGTCTGCATTAATTTTTTCCTGCTTTCTTTTTCTGCTGGGTAACGCTCTTTCGGAAGAATGAAGAAAGCTTGTCGTAGGTGGACTTGGACAGTGAACCAAGGGGTCAAAATGGTAGTTTCCGAAAGTAGTCCTATATACAGTTGACAATAGAGTTATATGAGATGCTGTGTGAATGAAAGTGCACTCCAATGGCAGTGATGATCACTATTTGTGCCTAGACTCTATGGCACTACTTTTTGTGAAGTAAGATTTGTGTGTGTTCTTCATCAGTATTGACCTGACTTCGTCAGAATCAATATCTACTTTCACTTTGAGCACAATTCTGAAGTTGAAAGCCGAAATGGAGCTTGATTTTTAGCTATGTCTGTGTTGTGCTGGCATTGAAGATGGTTTACAGACAGTTTCAAGTATGACAGAGTATGATGGCATGTGTGACACCATTTTAGGCTACAATGTAAGTCTATGTATGGTAAATTAATAGTGGTCCAGTTTCTGTATGCGAAACAAGAATTGGATGATGCTGAATGTGTGTTTACTGTTTACTGTTTTCAACGGATTTGCTTTCAGTTTGAGAACTTAAAAGTAATGACGAGGAGTCGAATGATACATGCAAGTATTCGTTTATGTAAATATATGCTTCGAGCATCTTTGTTTACATCCGGTCTTAACATATAATATTTTATTAGGCCTAATTGAATAAAAGAATATATCATCTATAGTTAATTAATAAATATTTCAACAGCTCAAAGCTAATTGTGTTTGCATATTTATAATTGTTAAGTATATTGAACCAATAGTATATTTAAATCTATGGTAGAATAACGAATATTGAAAACTCCGAATCGTATTATTATTGTATTATATTAAATTCAAAATGATATGGCGTTAATCATCTGAGGTGCTAACTTTAATGCTTAATACCTACGTCAGAGTTGTCGTGACTCCCATATTATTTTTAATCTGGGTATCTCATGTGCAAATGGTTTTAATCTGGGTTAACGGCTTTGTGAAAGTCGCTTTTACATTCACCATGTGGATGGGATGATATTAGGTCACACGTTTCATATTGAAAAACTGCAATTAAAACCTGCTATGCCGACAAATATTGTGTACACCGAATGTTAAAATTCAAAACAACTCCATACAATGAATGTCCTGAAAGAAGTGCAGAATGTCTTCTAACTAAATAATCGTATAATTAGAAAAAATAACAGATATCATACGGAAGTATTATATGATTACAGTGAATTTTATTTTCGTCCATCTACGCGGAAATTATAGGATTTTGTTTTGACTTTTCTTGAAAAATTGAATTGTCATCATTAGTAAGAGTACGAAAGGTTCCGGATTCCAATGTTTCCGTTCACACACTCTGGATGGATTCTAAATAACAGGCAATGTTTTCATGAGATGTTTTTAAAATAAATCAATTACTTATTTTTTAAAATCATATACAACTGAGGCAAGTTTAAAGTAGTTATAATGAATAGTTATTTAAATATATTAAAGCAAATTGTTTTTGCATATGTTGAATTATATTGCAGCAACAATATAGCAAGTTTTATCTGACCCTGGTAACTAATATAGTATAGCAAGTTTGATCTGCCACTTGAAAATGGTAAGGATAGCAAGTTTCCCTGATAAATGGTATAGTACAGAAAATTTGATCTGCCCCTCCTAAATGGTACGGTTGAGTACGTTTGATCTGCCCCAGGTAAAAAGTACGGTACAGTTAGTTTGATCTGCTACTGGTAAATGGTAATGTTTAGTTAGTTTGAACTGCCACTGGTGAATGGTAAAGAATAGCAAGTTTCACCTGTCCCTGGTAAATGATACAGTATAGTACTTGGATCATACTCTGGTAAATGGTACAGTATAGTAAGTATGATCTGCCCCAGGTAAATTATAACGTACAGTAAGTTTGATCTGCCACTGGTCATGGTAATGTATAGGAAGTTTGATCTGCCACAGGTAAATGGTAATGTGCAGTATGTTTTATCTGCCACTGGTAAATGGTACAGTATAGTAAGTATGATCTGCCCCAAGTAAATGGTACCGTACAGTAAGTTTGATCTGCCACTGGTAAAAGGTAATGTAGAGTATGTTTTATCTGCCACTGGTAAATGGTACAGTATAGTAAGTATGATCTGCCCCAAGTAAATGGTACCGTACAGTAAGTTTGATCTGCCACTGGTAAATGGTAATGTATAGTAAGTTTGATCTGCCCCAGGTAAATGGTTATGTACACTATGTTTGATCTGCCACTGGTAAATGGTACAGTATAGTAAGTATGATCTGGCCCAGGTAAATGGTACAGTAGAGTAAGTTTGATCTGCCACTGGTAAATGGTAATGTGTAGTAAGTTTGATCTACCCCAGGTGAATGGTAATGTACAGTATGTTTGATCTGCCACTGGTAAATGGTACTGTATAGTAATTTTGATCTGCCTCAGGTAAATGATAGTGTACAGTAAGTTTGACCTGCCACTGGTAAATGGTAATGTATAGTAAGTTTGATCTGCCACTTGTCATTTGGACAGTATTGTAAGTATGATCTGCCCCAGGTAAATGGTACCGTACAGTAAGTTTGATCTGCCCCAGGTAAATGGTAATATACAGTATGTTTGATCTGCCACTGGTAAATGGTACAGTATAGTAAGTATGATCTGCCCCAGGTAAATGGTACAGTAGAGTAAGTTTGATCTGCCACTGGTAAATGGTAATGTGTAGTAAGTTTGATCTACCCCAGGTAAATTGTAATGTACAGTATGTTTGATCTGCCACTGGTAAATGGTACTGTATAGTAATTTTGATCTGCCTCAGGTAAATGATAGTGTACAGTTAGTTTGACCTGCCACTGGTAAATGGTAGTGTACATAAAGTTTGATCTGTCACTGGTAAATGGTACTGTATAGTTAGTTTGATCTGACACCGATAAATGGTACTGTATAGCAAGCTTGACCTGCACCTGGTAAATGGTATAGCAAAACATGTTTTATTATGCCCCTGGTAAATGGTATATTATAGTCAGTTTGATCTGCCCCCAATAAACGGATATGTACAGACAGTTTGATCTTACCCTGGTAGCTGGTACATTATAGCAAGTTTGAGCTGCCCCTGGTAAATGATACTGTATAGTAAAGAGTATGATAATGGACCTTTGGAAACGGCCGAACACGACAGATACAAAATATTGCAGTCTCGGTTTGATTGAGACTGTTCGTGAACGGTAGTGAAATATGCTAGCTACCGCTCACGCCCTCTAGCCCCGGGTTGAGCAGAACTCAATATTCATAAAATCAATAGTTTATAATTTTAACCATCCCGAAGATGGCATGCATATGGCGGTGGACATAGAGATTTACCCACCATGTCCAGCGGCGAAGTAAGTTTGATCTGCCTCAGGTAAATGTTAGTGTACAGTAAGTTTGATCTGCCAGTGGTAAATGGTACTGTATAGTAAGTTTGATTTGCCACTGGTAAATGGTAAAGTAAAGCAAAAGTAGATATAAAGTCGAATAGGAAATGTAGCATTTAAGGACCACAGTCAGTCAAAACACGCATAGAAACAAGTTTGATCTTCTCCTGGTAAATGGTATCGTATCGCAGGATTGATCTTTCTCTGGTAAATGCTATAGTATAACAAGATTGATCTGCCCCTGGTAAATGGTATAGTATCGCAAGATTGATCTCGCAAGATTAATCTGCCACTGGTAAATGGTATAGTACAGCAAGTTTGATCTGCACTTGGCAAATGGTATATTATAGTCAGCTTGATCTGCTCCCGATAAATGGAAATGTATAGAAAGCTTGATCTTCCCCTTGTACATGTAGCTGGTACATTATAGCAAGTCAGATCTGCCCCTGGTAAATGGAAAAGTATAGCAAGTTTAAGCTGACCCTGGTAAATGGTACTGCATAGTAAGTTTGATCTGCCCTAGGTAAATGGTACTGTATAGTAAGTTTGATTTGCCACTGGTAAACGGTATAGTATAGCAAAAGAAGATATAAAGTCGAATAGGAAATGTAGCATTTAAGCACCACAGTCAGTCAAAACACGCATAGAAAAAAGTTTGATCTGCCCATGGTAAATGAAATGGTATAGTATCGCAGGATTAATCTGCCCCTGGTAAATGGTACAGCATGGCAAGATTGTTCTGCCCCTGGTAAATGGTACATTATCGCAAGATTGATCTGTCACAGGTAAATGGTAAAGTTTAGCATGTTTGATCTGCACCTGGTAAATGGTATATTATAGTCAGTTTGATCTGCCCCCAATAAACGCAAATGTATAGAAAGTTTGATCTTCCCCTGGTAGCTTGTACATAATATCAAGTCTGATCTGCCCCTGGTAAATGGAAAAGTATAGCAAGTTTGAGTTGCCCCTGGTAAATAGTACAGTATAGGAACTTTGATCTGCCCCAGTGTAAACGGTACGGTATAGCAAATTTGATATGCCCCTGGTAAACGGTATAGTATAGCAAAAGAAGATATAAAGTCGAATAGGAAATGTAGCATTTAAGGACCACAGTCAGTCAAAACACGCATAGAAAAAAGTTTGATCTGCCCCTGGTAATTGATATAGTATCGCAGGATTGATCTGCCCCTGGTAAATAGTACAGCATGGCAAGATTGTTCTGCCCCTGGTAAATGGTACATTATCGCAAGATTGATCTGTCACAGGTAAATGGTATAGTTTAGCAAGTTTGATCTGCCCCTGGTAAATGGTATATTATAGTCAGTTTGATCTGCTCACAATAAACGGAAATGTATAGAAAGTTTGATCTTCCCCTGGTAGCTTGTACATTATAGCAAGTCTGATATGCCACTGGTAAATGGAAAAGTATTGCAAGTTTGAGTTGCCCCTGGTAAATGGTACAGTATAGGAAGTTTAATCTAACCCTGGTAAATGGTACGGTATAGCACATTTGATCTGCCCCTTATACATGGTTTAGTATAGAAAGTGTGATCTCCCTTGATAAATGATACTGTGTTCCGTTTGCTGTGGTATATGATATAGTATAGCCAAACTGATTTGCCACTGGTAAATGGAAAAGCATAGCAAGTTTTATTAGTCTTGATCATCTTCGACGCTTGTTCCTCTCTCTGGAGGACGGTTCTAGACGTCTGTCTTGAAAACAAGCAAGCGTCACAGATGATCTAAACTACAAGTTTGATCTGCTCCTGGTAAATGGAAAGTATAGCAAGTTTGATCTGCCCCTGGTAACTGGTATAGTATAGCAATTTTGATATGCCCCTGATAAATGGTACAGTATAGAAGGTTGATATGACCTTGATAAATAGTACAGTATAGAAAGGTTGATATGCCCTTGATGAATGGTACAGTGTAGAAAGTTGGATCTGCCCCTGGTAAATAATATGGTATTGTCAGTTTGATCCACTCCTAATATTGGATATAGTATAGAAAGTTTGATCTGTCCCTGGTAAATGTTACAGAATAGCAATGTTGGTGTGCCACTGGTATCCGGTACCATATAGCTAGTTAGATCTTCCCCTGGTAATGATACAGTATAGTCATTTTGATCTGACTGGTAAAAGGTACAGTATACATTCAGCAAGTTTGATCTGCTCCTGGTAAATTTTTATATATTTTTTTTATTTTATTTTATTTTTTTGTCGTTTTTTATTCTGTATTCCATATTTTCAAATATATTTATTGGTGCTATAGGTGCGATATTAAAAACAATAAATAATATGGGGAAACACATTTCCTTTGATCTATTATTTACAGTCAAACGTGCTCGGGAGTACAGGTCTTTTGAGCGATCACTGTGACCACCCGTTTCAATTTTGAATTATTTGTTTTAAATTGTTTTAAAATAATATACATTTGTATTTATAAATCACCTTTGTTACGAGAACATATTTTCTCTTCGCTTTATTAGTTTCTTAATACAGATTCTGATTGTATGAACATTATGTAGAAAAACTAATATAATGGTACGCCGCTAGTTCAAATCAAGATTGCCGTGTAGCCCTTTAACTATGTACACCATTGCGTGAACTGGCCCAGATATTACATTTGTGCTTTATTTGACAAAAGGACAAAAACAAAAACACACAAGAATATCGCATACTGCGCATTTAAAACCTGATATTGTAGGGCATAGGTACTCAGGCGATATTAACTGTAATGTTAAACATCAGAATGAAAGCCTCGTATTACTTCCTAACTATCATAAAGTGTCAACATTTAATACCAGTGCGACACTTCTCCACTTTGCAAACGTATGATAGACTCTTTGTATCCAGTGTTTATTAATTATCAAAGTACTTAATGAACTAAAACTGTGGTGCAATTGTATAAAGTTGGAAATGAGAAAAAAAATCAAATTTTCTTTTAAAAAAGCAAGGCAGTATTAAAAATGAAATATTTTTAATTTCTTAATACTAGAATGTTACTAGTATTTACTGACAACCATAATGTTACTAGTATTTACTGATAACTAGAATGTTACTAGCGTTTACTGATAACCAGAACGTTATTAGTATTTACTGATAACTAGAATATTATTAGTATTTACTGACAACCAAAATATTACTAGTATTAACTGGTAGCTATACTATTACTAGTATTTACTGATAACTAGAATGTTACTACTATTTACTTACAACCAGAATGTTACTAGTATTTACTGGTAACCATAATATTACTAGTTTTTACTGATAACCATAATGTTACTAGTATGATAACCAGAATGTTACTAGTATTTACTGATAATTAGAATGTTACTAGTATTTACTGATAACCAGAATGTTACTAGTATTTACTGATAACTAGAATGTAACTAGTATTTACTGATAACTAGAATGCTAGTAGTATTTACTGATAACCATATTATTACTAGTATTTATTTTGTCTCAGATAACCAGAATGTTACTAGTATTTATTGGTGACCAAAATGTTACTAGTTTTTACTGATAACCAGAATGCTACTAGTATTTACTGATAACCAGAATGTTACTGGTATTTACTGATAACCATAATGTTAATAGTATTTACTGATAACCATAATGTTACTAGTATTTACTGGTAACCAGAATGTTACTAGTATTTACTGATAACCAGAATTTTACTTATAACCAGAATGTTACTATTATTTACTGATAACTAGAATGTTACTATTATTTACTGATAACTGGAATGTTACTAGTATTTACTGATAACTAGAATGTTACTAGTATTTACTGATATTACTGATAACTGAAGCCTTTAATTATATTTCTTCCTTTCATAGTCATTTCTCAAACAATTGTAAAATATTTTTATTACATTTTTATCGATGAAAGATCGGAATCTGAATGAATAACCCCGCTTTAATTCTAAGATAAACAAACGGTCATACTTCTGTAATAAATTAGGCAATCAACAATGCGTGATATGAAGGGTAATAAGGTCATCAGTTGTTATGTGTATATGAAATTAAATCATACAAAACTGTGTGAGGAATGCAAGTAATAACATGTTGGCGTTAAAGCCGGGGTTTTCCACAATGTGAAAGATGAGTCGTTTGAATACAGTCCTACGACTCGATTTCAGACGTTTTTCAGTAGTTGCTTACCAGCAACAGCATGGAGCTGGTGTACCCTACGACTAGGGGTTAAATATCTGCTCAATTTCAGACGTGTTTCAGTAGTGGCTTACCAGCAACAGCATGCAGATAGTGTACCCCTAGTCGTAGGAGTAAATAGTGTATGCACGATGTTCACAACATATGTTAGTTTCTTTTTAACATACACTATTTGTGATACAACTTGTTTCAAATTACTGTCAAACTGGATGTAAACTTAAAGCAAATTCATAGTAGAAATGTGACTAGTTATGAAAATATCCAAAGGGGATAATTCTGAAAATATTCTGAAACCGTTTTCCTATTTTTAATAACAGTGACCTTGACCCCAATGACCTCAATGACCTCACCTACAATCACAAATTCATTTCATATAAGCTACCCGTCCAGAACATTTCAGGCCAATATCTCATTCCTAACTGAAGTTATTGGACGGAAACCGTTTTTTTTCTTCTATTTCAGTAACAGTAGCCGTAACCTTGAATGGGTTACCCAGTGACCCCTTTTATATAGGCTACCTATCTAGAACGTTTCATGCCAATATCTCATTTCTAACTGAAGTTATTGAACGAAAACCTTTTTCTATGTTTAGTACCAGTGACATTGACCTGGAATCCAGTGACCCACACATGCAATTCCAAGCTTTCTTTTCATATAAGCTTCCTATCCATAAAGTGTCATGCCACTATACGTCTACATTAATGGATACTGTTGTTTGTGCATTTGTTTTGTATTCTGTATCATTTTTCTTTACGCTAGTCTGTGTACTATGTAGTTTACATGGGATATAATATCAATAACATGTAATGAGTGACTTATTAATTGCTCCCTTATACTCAGATGTTTGTTGCACTCCTTTGGCATTGTACATGCGATGTATGAAGTGATTTGTTCTAGTATATATGATTTTTGTCATACAGCTACATATATACTCATCAATATTAACTTGCGTTCGACTTAACTTAAGCAAATAAAAGGAGAAGACCCTATTACTCGCCAGCATGATCCCACCCCTCCCATTCGATTGTCACACACCTCTGCAACTCACCCAGTACAAAAAGCGTGATTTACTAACGCGAGGATACCAAGGTCAGGATGCGAACAAAAACTCCCATATTATTTAAGTAGTCGAGCTATAGACATAACCTTTGACATCTTATTTGAATGCGTTATGTACATTTTAAATAAATAAACGACATTTAATAAACATGAGTTTAGTGGCGACGCATTAGTATCTCTATATATTGACACACTATTTTGTATTTAATAGTTCTTGCTCATTTTTAATTAATGCCACATCTAAATAGCTGATAAATAGTTTATTACCGTCTCATTATTTACGTACATTTACATTTACACGATACTTCACACAACAAAGATGATCGGAATCAGGCAGGTTGCTACACTTTTCCGTTACTCAATTGTACAATCGTCTATGGACGTTTACAAGTCGATGCGCGATTGTACAGTGTAACGATGGCGATGGTATGATTGCGATGGTACGATGGCGATGGTGCGATGGCACGATGTCCCTAACGGAACACCGTTGTTTACACATCGTAACATTTGTTATATACTATTTAATACGAATTTATGTTGCAACTAACCAAATGGCTTCTACTATTTGTCTACTGACCTGAAGGTTGAAGATGCTAGCAACATATACGGCAAAACAATTTATATCCATATTACGTTAAAATATTCAACTAGTGTATACAAAAAATTACTATCGAATTAATCCGATTGATTGGTTCTTATATTTGTACTCTGAAGCAATATATATATATACAATAACCAAGTTAACTAAATAATAAAAAATATGGGTGGGGGTGGGGACGGGAGTATATGGATGGATATGAATCAGGCTTGTTTAAGTTTTTATTGATATTAACATTCTAAACAAATTTGGTAAAGAACAGATAAAAAATGAAGTAGCTACAGATTTAACATTATGAAGTAGTTACAGATTTAACATTACAAAGGAAAATGCAATATAGCATTTTTCAATAAATCAAGGGCCGTACATGTGTCATTACAAACAAGATATAGCTGTTTTTAACTTGTCCAATACAGCGATTTGAACACCTAGACATCATACTGATGCTTCCTGCCAAATTTCGTAGAAATTCAACAAGCCGTTTAGGAGGAGTAGAGCCGACAAGAAATTTAAAGTAAAATGTCAAGGGGCCGTAACTCCTTCAAAAATCAACGAACCGGAAAAAAACGCAATATGCACAACTAGAGATCATACAAATGCTTTCTGCTACATGTGCTAAATTTCTTCAAATACAACACGGCGTTTAAAAAAGAGAGCTAAAAATGGCTAGTAAACAAAACAAAGCTAAAAATGTAAGTAAAAAATCAAATCAAAACAAAATTCAATACATAACAATAGTAAAAAAAAGATCTTATGGTCATATATAATCTGGGCAAGTTTGGTTAAGATTGCTCAGGAAATGTGGCCTCTATCGTGTAAACAAGCTAAAACCGCATTTTTTCTAGATCAGGAGCCATAACTCTGGTGTTACTGGTCTGATTTTGCCCAATATCAAACTCGTCCGAGATCTTATAGTCATACACAATCTAAGCAATCTTGGTTTAGATTGATGAAGAAATGCGGCCTCTATTGTGTAAATAAGATGAACAACTGCATTTTTTGCTAATTCAGGGGCCATAACTCTGGTATTACTTGTTCGATATAGCCCATTATCGTACATGTCCGAGATATTATGGTCATATACAATCAATAAAAGTTTGGTTAAACTTGCTTAAGTAATAAGGCCTCCATCGTGCAAACAAGCTAAAACAGCATTTATTTCTAATTCAGGGTCACAATTCTAGTGTTACTGGTCCGACTTGGCCCATTATCGAACTCGAACGAGATATTATGGTCATATACAATGCTATCTTGGTTAAGATTGTTCAAGCAATGTTGCCTCTATCGTGTAAACAAGCTAAATGTTGACGCCAGGCGACATACGACAGACGACGGACGAAGGACGAAGAATGGTCACAATAGCTGGTGAGCTAAAAACCGAACAGGAAAAGTAACATTCAACGACGACAGTCAACCACAAACAAACACAGAAACAAACAACAACCATAAAGATGAATAAAAGGCAAGATTTGACATCACAAACACAAGAAGGTTAACAGTAGGCTAGCGCCTTGGAACGGTCAGTGGCAAAAAAGGCCGGGGGGTGATTAAACCAGGTGAAAAAAACATACATGTGTGCATTTGGTTGTATTTTAAAAGTTCCGCTCCCGTAATCTCAAATCCTGTATCCGCCCCTGTTAATGTCATTATAATCGCGTTTTATCGTTTTGAATATATAAGCGCAGTTTAAAAGTTCAGACATATCAGATATTTTCTTCTTAAAAATATGCATTCTTTTCAAAATTCAGAGTGTCTCGGATTAAGTTCATGTTAGTGATGTGGTTCTACCACGTAACACCTATTTCTCCCCTCTGCACAAATAAACAGACCATAATTGTAAACTAACCACCCAAGACACCCTCAAGAATTTAGATTTATTGAAGAAACCCATCTTGAATACATTAAACTAGTTTTAATTCGTATTCGGCTGCACATGTAGTTAGTTGAAGTAAATGGGGTGTTTACATGAAGTGTATGGGTAAACTGAGCTTTAAATGGAGAACCACGAGGTGCACAACACGATTCACAAAGCTATGTCTATTTATCAAATGTTAAAATCAAATTCTTGCTGAACCCTAAATGTAACAACTGCACTAAATTTAACAAACTGCACTAAAGGTAACACTTTTGGGACTAAAGGTAACAACCTACACTTAAAGTGACAACCCATATACCTTCACCCACTACACCTCAGTAAAACCCGCAGAACTTCGCCAACTACATCTAACCAAAACCCATAGCCCTTCACCAACTTCACCTAACAAACCCATAGCCCTTCACCCAAAACACCGAACCAAACCGAAACCCACTACACATAGCAAACAACATAGCCCATTCCCCACTACACCTAACAAAAACATAGTCCTTCACCCACAGCACCTAACAAAACCATAGCCCTTCGCCCACTACACGTAACAAAACCATAGCATGTCACCCACTACACCTAACAAAACCATAGCCCTTAGCCCACTACACCTAACAAAACCATAGCCATTCGCCCACTACACATAACAAGTCTATAGCCATTCACCCATTACAACTAAAAACACAGTCCTTCGCCCACTAAATCTAACAACACCATAGCCCTCCACCCACTACATCTAACAAAACCATCGTCCTTCACCCACTACACCTAACAAAACCATAGCTCCCGCCCACTACACCTAACAAAATCATAGCCCTCCAACCACTACACCTAAAAAAAACCATAGCCCTTCACCCACTACATCTAACAAAAACCGATACACCGGCAATTTATTTTACTTCGTTGTTTGTACGACTCTTGCTACGACCCTGATGTACCTTATATTTTTTGACACCTCATTATGCTGGTGTACCCTGTGTGCACTATATTTCTTGACACCGCATTGTCATGATTATGTGGTTAAGGTCGATATATATATTGACCTAACCCACATAAACATAACCATCTTCAACTGTGTGACGTGATATTTGTATAGTCTTAAACATACAAGAAAGCTGATCCTGACAATGAAACGCATTCTATGCGCGTGAAGATGGCTCTGCGATCTGCATTCTGCGTTCAACATTCGATCACAGTTCTGCGTTCAACATTAGGACCCACTTCGTCGTTCAACATTCGGACCCAGTTCTGCGTTCAACATTCGAAGTCGGTTCAAATCTAGTTCGGCGTTCAACATTCGGACCCAGATCCGAGTTCAACATTCAAAGCCAGTTCTACGGTGAACATTTGGACCTAGTTCAGCATTATAATAATGTTTCTTTCGTAATGATATCATTATAACATGCAACTGAGACGATTAAAGCAGCACTGTTCGTACCAGTACATACTTTGTTGACTTCTAACATTTAGCGGTTAACGGATGCCACTCAACGCTTTATGTTAAATTTATAACATTTAGCGGAAGTTTTAATTCGAGTAGAAAGACTAATTTCTACCACATTTTTTTTTAATTATTTTTATTTTTTATGAAAGTTCACTTAATTTTCTAAACAGATGCGTTTGTAATACAAAATATTGTTATGTTGCTTAATATTTATTCAAACACCGGCATTGCAACGCAATCGTGTATTTATTTATTTGACATTCATCTGATTTTGTTGACGTTCTATATTTAGAACAGAGGGGATTTCCTCGTATTTCCCTCGCTTTCAGATTGTGTACATGTCATCTTTCGTGAAAAGAAAGGCACATTCAATCTTTTTTTACAGTTGAAAAATTACCTTTAGATGCATAATAGTTTAT